>VIEB01001833.1:5798-40530 GCA_006547085.1 Malus baccata | reverse complement strand
AGAAAATGAGAAGGAGAGAGGGAGAGAGAGAGAGAGAGAACGTGTAGGGGGGGAGTGGGAGGTTTTTTTTTATTTTTTTATTTTTTTTATTTTATAATATTAGAGATATTTTAACATCACATGTAGGTGAAGCTTCAATAAAAAAAGTAAAATTTATACCTATGAAATTACATTATTGTCTATCATTTTTTGCTGTGTGATGAAAGACTAAGTAGTCTTTTCACTTTTTTTTATTTACAAAAAATATTTCAGTAATTAATAAAGATTAATAAAGATAAGACAATTGAGCGAGAATAACAGCTAAGGATTATATTGAAAATACCAAATTGACCTACGGGGCCTACAAGCCCCTGAATTATTTAATGTAATGACTCATGAAGCATTTATAGCCAAACATCTTTGATTCTTTCGTTAGATTGAGAATGATATTCTTTACAAATAATACATGTATGATAGATTCCCAACTTTGTGAGTTTGTGCTCAACTAATTAAAGTGGCGGGTTTAAATAAGAGACAATCTCGTCTTTGATGCGTTATGGAATTATATCATTGCTATAAATCATGTCTTGTTATTATTATATAAATCATGTTTCGATGCTGATAAAGGAATAACAAACGTTGTCGATTAGTCATTTGTTCGTACGCATATCTTGATAATTAAAATTGGAAACAATTAATTTGTGGTTGGGTTACAATCAGGAATGGTTTAGAGATTTTTAAAATCTGGAGCGACTCTAAAAAATATGTCTTCACTTTATATAAGAAAAATATTTGTTTTCACACGTAAGACATCGATAAAATTATACTTAGAAAAACACTTCAAACTTTATAATTTAGAAATACAAAAAAATTAATTTATTTTGTATCGTGAGAAAGAAATAGAAAAACTCCTGGTTTACAAGTAGATAGATATGAGTTTTGTTTTCCATCTAAACTTTTAAAGTGTTTTGTATAAATCGTGAGGTGTTTTTTCTATAAGTGATACATCATGTGTTTTTATATAAGTGATGAGAAATTTTAATTTTTAAGTTATTAACTTTTAACACACAAATATCATACCATTTATATAATCACAAATGATGTACTATTCCGTGTTCTGAACTTCCGATCACACTAAAAAACTTTCATCTTTTCTATTTTTTTTCGTGGTAAAAAAAAAAAAAAAGAATCGATGGTGACTCGCAGCCTCTTTTTATACATTAAACCGCGTCCGCATGCTTCAAATATCCCCACACTGTTGTACTCTGCTACTCCTACTACTTATCCCGGGTTCAGAAACTCCAACGACCCAGCCGAGTCAGTCACATATCGCCGAACCAACCCGCTCGCTCACTCACCAAATTGGCAGAGCGATTCCCAAACTCTGACTCACTTCTCTGCGAAAAAGCATTCAGTTATTCTTCTACGCTACTCAGTGAAAAAATGAGTACAGTCGTGCAGGTAATTCAATCTCTCTGATTAATCAAAACGCGTTCGTATTTTGTTTTGATTTCGATTTGTTTAGCTTAATTACGTTGATGCTTTCGTTGATTAGGGTTTCACCAAGTCGCTTGCCATGACTGTGCTCTCGGAGATCGGCGACAAGACCTTCTTCGCCGCTGCGGTTAGTTTATGCGATTGCAATTTTGTTTCTTTTTACCTTTTGCTTGTTTTTGAGTTGTGGAAAAGAATTTGGGCATGTTGAAAAGTTTACGAATTCAATACTACTGAGAAAATCGAGTTTCTGCTGAATTGTTTAGTTTACGTATGAATTTTGAGAGGACATAGTAAAATTTGAATGCTCTCGGTCACCTGTTGAGCATTTTATGGGGTATAGATGCATATAAAATATACTTGTGTCCCTGCCTTGGGTACGAAGCGAATTCCATAAGGGCGAGAACCACATCCTGAATTAATATTCTTCTGTCTATATACTATTTTTGCATAGTAATCTAATGGTGTGATGTTTTTGTTTCAAGATCCTTGCGATGCGCCATCCCAGAAGACTTGTTTTGGCAGGTTGCCTAGGAGCTCTGATTGTAAGCATTTTCTCCCACTTTATAAACGTTTAGTCAGTTATGTCTGTGATCTCGGATGTTTCTTTTTTGAGGCCTCACATGTATCTCAATTTTTTGTTGAATTTTAGGTGATGACTATTCTTTCTGTTCTCGTCGGCTTGGCTGCTCCAAATCTGGTAAGCACTCTGATTCTGCCACCATGGAATTGCTCATCTAGGGATTTGTTTTAAGATCCAAGGGAATTTACTTGTTGGAAAATTAGTTATTAGTTTATTTTTGTTTATGGTTTTCTTGTGGGACAAAGGATGTTAGAATTTTCTATATTCTTTAAGGATTAGGATTGTGCTTTAGTTTTCACTATATATAATAGTGCTTGTATTAGTTAGTTTTAACAAGTCAGTCACGATGTAGTCTCTTGGGATTATGTAGCTGTTTCGGCATTCAGTTTGTTTAATAATATTCTTATTATTTTGTAATCTTATTCGTTGCGCACTCTGAAATTCAACTTGGTATCAGAGTAGGTTTGATCCTTCGGGATTTAATCTGCTTGTTTGCTCTATTGCCTCCGTTATCTGTTAGGGTTCTAGTTAGGTTCGTCAAGATTGATTGTTATTGGTTTCTTTTTGGGTCTGGATTAGGTGAGTTTTGTGAAAGTTGTCCGCTTTTGTTCTAGTCAATCTGTGTTCGTTTTCTATGTCGTGTTTGTCAGATCGCAGAGTAATGTTTGTGCAAAAATAAGAAAATAGAAGAGAATGGAAGAAGAATACAGGAAGAAGGATACAGGAAAATGGAAAAGAAGAAGACGTGCTGTTTAAAGGGGGAGGAAAAAAAAAAAAAAAAGAAGGAAGAAACAAGAAAAAGGAAAAAGAAAAAATTGGTTGATTGTTTGAGGCTTAGGCCCACATGGGCGAGAAAGAAATATGATTTGTTTGGTTTGTGTGTCGTTCTCACCGCGACGATCGCTCGAGTGCTTGGACTGGTGATCATTCGAGTGACGTTACGAAAGTTGGATTTTTTGTTTTTTGTTCAAGTTTGTTCGGAAGTTGGAATTTGCATCAGCATTGGCATCGGCATCGGCATTAGCATTGGAATTTGGAGTCTTGCATCCGCATCTACTTGTTGGCAAACTCATGACGTGTACCGCCATGAGTTTGACGGGGGGTGTTGGAAAATTAGTTATTAGTTTATTTTTGTTTATGGTTTTCTTGTGGGACAAGGATGTTAGAATTTTCTATATCCTTTAAGGATTAGGATTATGCTTTAGTTTTCACTATATATAATAGTGCTTGTATTAGTTAGTTTTAACAAGTCAGTCACGATGTAGTCTCTTGGGATTATGTAGCCGTTTCGGCATTTAGTTTGTTTAATAATATTCTTATTATTTTGTAATCTTGTTCGTTGCGCACTCTGATATTCAACTTTACTTTCATGATATGATGGTTAATGATTGTCCCACTTAGAGCATCTCTTAGCGGTGGTCATTTGAGTGGAAACATTTTAAGGAAAAAGGATTTAAGACCGACTTTGATCTACAGTAAATTCTATTTTAAGGATATAGAGTTATAGGTGACTGAAGTTTACTTCAAACGGTAAGAATCTACCGGTATTGAACTTTAGTATGAGATCCCATTTCATTCGGCCTGCAATTCCAAGGACGATTGCAGTTTTTATTGATTGTTTGGGCTTAGTAATATGGATACAAGCTATAAACTAAAAATTTGTTCATCATAAGCGAAACCTGTTGTTTAAAACTCTAGAAGACTGAAAACTTCGTGTTGTCATATGCTTCTGTCATCGACACTAGTGGTGCCAGAATTAACTGGAACATTATATTCAGTCAATATGGGTGAATAATACATTGACAAATCTCTCAGCATGTAGTTGAGGGCATCTACCTAAAGTTGCCTGACTGACATTACCAAGAATAGCCGTATTTCTATTTGTTTTCTGTTCTAATATGAATATACTGAACACTGATCTTGAATTACAGCTCTCAAGGAAATGGTCCCATCACATAACGACGGTGTTGTTCTTTGGTTTTGGACTATGGTCCTTATGGGATGCTTTTAAAGAAGATGGGTAATGGAATTATTATTATTTTTTTGTATTTATTATACTGTTTTCTTTTTGTGGTCGAATTTAATTATGGTTACCCTACAGGGGTGATGATGAGCTTGCAGAAGTTGAAGCAGAGTTGGTTGGTTTCTCATATTTTTATTCATAGCTTGCATTCAATTTAAATCCTTTCTGATTTCACCCTTTTGGTGCCATTAGGATGCTGATCTAAAGGCTAACACAGGAGGCAGCAAACGTAGTAAGGTGCCCCGAGACACACTCTCTCTCTACTATGTGCAATTTTGAGCTACACCATTATGAGATACATCATGCTAGTTTTTGTTTTTAACTTATGAACGTCGATTACTTTTCAGGATGATGATGACAAGAAGCAGAGACGTTCATTTCTCTTGCAGTTCTTCTCACCAATCTTTTTGAAGGTTTTGTCATCTGTGGATTATGAAATTCAAATTTTTGCATGACTATAACTTAACCCCATCTATCATGCTCATGATGCAGGCCTTTTCCATTACTTTTTTCGGTGAATGGGGTGACAAGAGCCAGGTGAGCATTTTTCCCGTTGAATATGTAATTTTATTCATTATTGCTTCAAGACGGTTTGGTTTTGACCTGCTATTCTTTCAGCTAGCTACCATCGGTCTGGCTGCAGATGAGAACCCATTAGGTGTGGTTCTTGGTGGAATCTTGTAAGTACCCATCCTTTATAAACTGAACGGCTTCTGAAATCTCGTAGTTATCCCATTTATTGTTATTTCTGCACTATTTACTGATTGTGCTTCCCATCTTTTTCTCAGAGGACAAGCATTGTGTACGACTGCCGCTGTCCTTGGTGGAAAGAGCTTGGCATCTCAGATATCTGAGAAAATAGTAATTATATATGCCCTGCCTTTGTGCTTTAACATATTATAGTTCTCGTTTTTATATATCATGCCTGTTGGCTGTAGGCAAATATGTGACATCAAAGTTATAAGTTATAACTGTTTTGTTCAGGTTGGTTTATCAGGTGGAGTTCTTTTCATTGTTTTCGGAATCCAATCCTTCCTTTCGACGGTGGAGGCTTGATACCTATAGTCTGATCAATGATTAGTAAGTATGCTGACTACATTTACACCATATATTCATAGCAAAGTAGACATTTTAGAGGTGTGAGTGGCCGGAAAATGCATGCTCGTTGTAAAAATTTCACAACGAGAAGAATGCGATAACTGTTCTAGAATATGTTTTTGATGACGACCCTTCTGTGTCCTAATGTGCGTTTCAGGGATTGATGGATGATTTGTTGACTACAGAACTTACATCTCCACCTACACCGTGCGAGTAATTTACAAGCATTTCAGCTTCATTGTTTATCAAAACGGCAAGCGTATCAGAAAAAGAACTGATTCAAAGAGTTGGATTGTCCACAAGAACAATACCAATATTGCACTCTGGCAACTTTGGAATCACTGATCAGAACCGTTCTGCTCTACTCTGTCGTTGCATTCCATTCGTATAAAATCGAAGTTTACGTTGATCTCGATATTTCTCTACTCGGATTATGTTGTAACCTTACCGTAACAAAGGTCATTTATCTTATCAATTGGAATTATGGGATTACTTTATTTGTTCACTGTCGACCCAAAGCAAGGATTAAGTTGAGCTACACAACGTAATCGTTGCTTTCGGGTTTGAGACAACATAAGACTCCTGGTTTTAACTCATTTCGATGAATCGCAATCGAACAGGAGTACTCAAGAAGATGGAACCGATCAATCTGAACAGATAACAAGTCGAATCAACACGAAAAGAAAATTTGGTATCGAATTTTAATGCTGGACTAATGCAAATAAAAGGGAGCTATTAGTCCAACAATAGTAGCAGCGGATAATCAAGAATAAATACCGCTGAAAGACAGTACTTTTGGTTGTCTAAAAGCGCTTTTGAGCTTCCCATAAGCAAGTCTTAAGTGAACCCTAAGTTGATTAAATGTAAATGAGCAGATTTGAAAAGCACCATCTATATAAGCTAAGACGGAGAGTTCAGCAGGCCTCTGCCACTCGGAACACAGTGCAATCTCAAACACTAAAACTAAGCCTTTTTATTAAACTACCACCCTCTTGTCTTAATTTTACCATAGGATGACCGAGATTTCATATCAATCGGGGCATTGGGATTAATATGTACATCCGATGCTCAGGGGTATTCTTCACAGCAATTGGATTTCCACCATGCACGTTGTTAACATCCGCCACCTGCAGGTTCAATTGAACTCAGAAGTCCATTGTGTCTCAGTTGCATGCAGTGTTCTTCAGCATCGGCCTGAGCACATATGATCACCACCGACAAGCCATTGTGGTGTGCTTCTTGCATAATATTAACTGCATTGTCAAGGGTCATCCCCGGAATAACCTTCATCAGTACTTGCACAACATATTCCCGTTTGTTGAAGTTGTCGTTGTGCAGTATTACACGATATGGAGGAGCTGGCTTCCTTGATTTCCTGAACAATTTTGGACAGTCTAACATTAACTCTCTTCTAATTTTACAAAGGATAAACCATGAACTCAAAGAAACACCACAAGTACCAAATTGAACCGGAACCAGATGAACATGGAAGGATCATATGTTTTAACAGTTTGTCTTAACGATCAAGTTTGGTGCAACAGGATACGCACAGGTTAGGGCATTCGATAGGAGTGATGCAAAACCCATTTTGCCGCAGTAAAATGTCAAACAAAGCACTCGTATGGTGTAAAAATTTAACTGTATTTCCATACCTCAAATCAAACTCAGAATCACGGGCAGGAGTTGTTTTCTCTCTAACTGGCCTTTCCAATAACCCTCCTCCTTTACCAGGTACTGCTGCTGATACAGCCACAGGAATGCTAATATTGGTGCATTTTCCTTTACAAAGAGGGTGTCTGTCTCCTGCTAAACACGTTTTATAAAAAAACTTCGCCAATTGGAATCACTCGGGCATATATATGTTTAAGGATAAAGAAACACTACAGAAACGCACTATTCTTACTAACCAATCTTTGATTGAAAAAAAAAAAAACATTTAGCAACAGTCAAGAATTAAGAAGATAGCATAATCTAGAACCTCCACAACATGTGTATTTACAAGCCTGCAGATATATGTCTACAGAATCTATGGATTTTGAAAACCCAAATCTTTAGTATTGGCTCTCCGATTGCTCGGAAAGATGAAATACAGCGAAATTGTAGCAAAGGCACTCTTAGCCCTGGTATAAGAGGAATCATGAGTTATAGTATATTAAAAAAATAAAACTGAAACAAAGTCATAATACAAATTACACTAAAGTCAGACCCTAGAGATGCTGGATCTTTAGGACTGCACAAAAATCCTTGTAACCCTTTTAAGGAAACCAACACGATGGATCTTTAGTGCCGCTCCCATTGCTCGATCTTACATTAGCAAAAACCGAAACTCCACCATTCCCAAAACACAGCACATACGAAGCTCGCCAAAGTTTATTCACAAGTAGACAACGAACTAACTTGCATTACACTCCCCTACCAACCTCTTCCAAGATACTGGAAAATTTGACATGAACTTTGTACCTACCGAAAAAGCTTTCAATTTTCGGAAAAGTTTATTGTAATCAAAACTTTCAAATCATCAAAGAATACAAATGCACACTTACACATACGATTCGAGCAAGTATATAATCCTTTGGCAGCATCGACAGAACTTAATAAGGAACTACATACAGCTATATAACAATATGGGGTTTTTCCTTAGCAGTTCATGTTCTGTAAAACCAGTGCTGAACACTTCCATTTTACACAGAAAAAGAAACCCATTAGAGATAATCAATTTTCTAGGCGTATTATACATTTAAATTTCATAAAATTCAATAAAAAAACAACAAAAATCCTAATTTAAAAAAAAAAAAATCAAGCTTTGAGTTAGAGGAGCTAAGAAAATCTACTCGTAACCATGCAGCTGCTGAAGAAATCAAAGATTTTGAGGGAAACCCAAAATCCGAAAAGAGGGAAAGAATTGAGAAAAATGGAGTGAACCTGGTTTGGGGTTGAAGACGTGGTTGGGGGAGAGAGGGATTCTCCCGCAAATCGCAGTCTCCATGAATCGATCTTTCTTTTTTCTTGTGCTGCTGCTTCTGCTGCAATGCGTCGTGCGATTTTATTTATTTAGTTACCGGAATTTTCTGTTTTGGTTTAAACAACCGAAATAACAAGAAAAAGATCGAACAACTGGTGGACTCCCGTGCTCTGTGTCTGGTGGGACTTCTGGTTTTCACAATCCATAAGACGGCGTCGTCTTGACCCTACCAAGTAGTACGTACACTTGAAATAATTTTTGTCAAATTATAAATCCAATTTCTTCACCAAAATAAATGAATAAATACATAAATAAATCCAATTTAAAATGAAAATCCGAAATGAGCGGTGGGTTAGGCATCTTCAATGCACTAGTTCAGTTTCATTAACGCAATTTATAGTTAATGTAATTTGGGTCTTGAATTTTTATTTTCAGTCAATTTATACTTTATACTTATAAAAATAAGTTAATGTGAACATTCTGTCGACTGGTTAAGATTTTATTTATTTTATGAAATCTTATAAGTTGACAAAAGACTTCACAATGGCTTATTTTATCAAGCCCTAAAATTTAACGTAACTCTTGACTATTGAATATTTGATCGTACATTCAACCCTCAATTTATTATCAGTTTCATGTATAAGTTATAACGGAACATATTAGGTTTTTCGCAGTTTTGACACTAGATGAAAATGCAGAGACCCTCGGTTGGGCTTTGCTGGGGTGATTATCAGGGATGAGGGAGGCCGTTTCTTGGCTGTTGCTAGGTACCCTCTTTTGGCTCCTAATGCCGCAGCTGCTGAGCCTTTGGCTCTGATTCGTGGGTGTAAGCTGGGTATTTCGATGGGAGTGAGCTCTGCTTTGATCGAGTCTGATTCTCTTGAAGCGATTTCTTGTCTTCGTGGTTTTCTTGATAATGGCAGTTGGGAGGCTCATCCGTTCTTGGCAAGGGCGCTTAGGTTGAGTGAGTCTTTCCAGAACTGTCGCTGGTCTTGGGTTCCAAGATCAGCCAACATGGCGGCGGATGCTCTCGCGTCAGCTGGTTTTACAGAGATGTGTGATGTTGTGTGGGTCGGTAGGCCCCCTTCTTCGTTAGTGCATGTCTTATGTAATGATGGTCTTCCTTGTCCTCATTAGTGGTTCTTTGGGGTGACACTTTTACTTGGTTGAAGTGTCTGTTGGTCTTAGCCCCTTTCACTGCTTCTTTTTTTTCTTGGTTGGTCTTCCTTGCTGTTCCCCTGGAGTTGGCTTTCTTGTCTCTGTTTGGCTTTGGAATGTGATTTCCTAGCTTTCAAATAAATAAAAAAAATAAAAAAAAGCAGAGAGCCAAAAAACGGAACTGTCCTTTTTTAAGTTTTGCTCTCACGGCCACTTTCGTCTCTCACTTTATCTGTGTCTGTAGGTCTCACCCTTTGAACTCTTCTCGATTAGTTATTCAAATTCCAGTTATTTAACCATGGCCGTCAGGAAAAAAATAAGAGGATTTCCAAGTTAAAGAAAGCAGGAAAGAAGAAAGCTGCCGATCCGTTTACGAAATATGAAGAAAGATTGGTACGACATCAATGCCCCTCGTCTGTGGTTCTATGACAACAACATGGGTAAAACTCTGGTCTCCCGTACTCAGGGCACCAAGATTGCTTCCGGAGCACTCAAACATCGACTTTCGGAGGTCTCACAAACTTTTGGGGGATGAATTTCACTATGGACAAGCTGAGGTCCTTAGTAAGGAAATGGCAGACTTTGATGGAAGCTCACGTAGATGTGAAGACGACAGACAATTATACTTTAAGGATGTTCTGCATTGGCTTCTCTAAGAGACGTCAAAATTGGGTCGGTAAGCGCTTGATAACATTACACATCAGAAAACACTTTAAGTTTAATATTTTAAAAGAAAAAACTAAATTACCCTACTTAATCTGCATACAACTTTTAGCACGATTAAATTGTTTCAGTATGAAACTTATAATTGTTCGGGGTCTTTTTTTCTTTCTTTCTTTCTTCTAATTTACTAAATAGGTTAAGAAGACCTGCTACGCACCAGCCAGATTAGGCGGATCCGCTGCAAGATGAGGGAGATCATGGTCGCGTGGGCGACAACAAGTGATCTGAATGACTTTGTCAAAAGGTTGATGGCTAAAAGTATAGGTAGAGATATTGAGAAGGAAACGCTGAGCATCTTTGCTTTACAAAATGTGTTCATCCTAAGGTCAAGATATTGTAAGTACCCAAGTTTGATACTGACAAGATGATGTATATTCATGGTTATGAAGACCTTGGTGTCAAGGTTGAGAGGCCTGATCATAAAGAAGAAACTGCCCTGGAAAAAAACGTAGGACCGTGATGTTTTGAACTAATCCAAACTACGGGGAGGAGGATTCGAACTCAAGTACATAATAGAGCATAACTAGTCTAGCAAATGCAGCTATGCCCAAGTTTATAGATATCATCGGAGGTAAATTGTTGCCAGCATTTTTTTTTTATTTTCTTCTACTTTAGAGTTGCTCGAATTATGTTTTGTGAAATTTCTCTAAGGACAAAGAACCACTTATTCATTTCCCGCCATTTATGCGGTGACAATATATTAGATAACACTACTCCAAAAAAGTATTTTGACTTGAAATTGCTTATGGTAAAGCAAATTCACAGCCAGAACCTAGCATTAAAAAGTAGAACAAATGACAATGATACACGAGTTGCTTGGTACGTAGCTTGGCGTTAAATATGATCCACTCTAATTAAAAGACTGCATGCTTGATTAATTCTTGAAGGAAGAGGATGACAGAACACTAGTCCTTACTAGTTACTCCGCAACTTGGATAATACATAATTTTCGTCTGATTAGTGGCATAATAATCCGCTTATATATCGTTAATTACGTGTAAAAACGATATGTTGATGCATCAGCAATGATATTACGAAAACCTCCAACTGTGGAAGCCAACATGATGAACACTCCGATGAATATGCAAACCTGTAAACACACACAGTCCTCATAAATAAACTTTTTTATAGCATGATGTATCAATTTGCGATATCGACAATAAGGAACATTAGATATCTTTGGCTTACCCAGTTGACGAGCCATTGAATGCTGTATCTCTTTGGTTTCTTAATTCTCAGCCACATTATACAAGGAAGCTGTTGAAAAAATGCTCACTTTGTTAATTTCTTTCTGATGATCATCTGTAATTTTTGCAAGAAACAAATTAAGAAATCACAGAGTGAGATAGGCTTACAAAGTATGAAGTGGGGGCAAAACCAAATCCACCAAAGAAACCAAGAAGGTCTCCAAAGAAAGGGAAGGTGACTCCAACAAATAATGTAAATGCTGCAACAATATAGTGATTAGGAACTTAATTAGGGTTTAATCAAGCAGAAATGACAGAGATACGGAGACGTATGGGAAATGGGAATCTCACCAACATAAGCTGATCTCGTGATTAGTCTAAGTGCAATTCCAGGTGGGAAGTTCACCTTTTTCACCATCATCCTCTCAAGCATGTCAAAAACAGGCATAGCATAAACCTGCACACTTTTCAGTCACATCCTTAATTTAGTGTAGTTCTAATATTAATGAGAAACACTCAAAGAATCAAAGCATATATTAAAGCCATCTCCTATCAACTCTTAAAGTCGGAGTCACTAATGGTCGGATCCATTCCAATTATTTCTTTTCAAAATAATGTTTAAAGTGTGTGTTTTTACGATAGAAAACACCTCTAATCATTAGCATTTATATTAGAAGTGCTTTTGTTATAAATTTAAAAAAAATTTAGATAATTCCAAGTGTTTCCAAAACTTTTATAAAATATATTTGGAAGTGTTTTCTAGAAAAACACTAAACAATGCTTTTAAGTTTTTCTACCAAACGTAATCAAAAGTATTTTTAGTTGTCTGGAATCACTTTTAGTTGTCTGCTTTTGTAACTGAGTGCAGATTTATACCTGGTAGCTGCCAATGACATGGACGACAACCATTAGGTTAGCAGCAGCAATGAGCCATGCAGGTTTTTTAAGATCTATGAGCACGTTATCATCGACATCTTGACCGAAAGCCCAGTACCCGATAAGGGCCACCGGAAAATAGCAAATTGCATTGATAAAGTAGGCTCCTAGAGCACCTTTCCACATGGGAATTCTTGACGGCTTCTCAGACGTCGATGAAATTGTGGCTTGGATTTCAAGCACCACTGCATGCCCAGCAAATGCAAACGAGATTTGACCTAATGCATTGAAAACCCTAAACATGTAATCTGCAGGGCTTGTTTTCTTGTATGCATAGCTCACGTTTTCAACCTGACCTTTGCTTAAGCAACCTGCCCACGCTATAGTTGAATAACTGCAAATTAACAACAAATTCAAGTTATTAAGAAAAATTATATATTATTTGCCTTCTAAAGTTCTCTTGTTAGGTTTACGAGTAAATCTTCCGTAGGGTTGTCCTACTATTGGTAGAACTAGAGCATGCATCTCTATCCAAAATTTTCTCGAATTTTAAAAGGAAAATATTCACAAATAAAATTAGAAGGCACTAAAACAATAACATAAATATTGTGCAACGTACTAGTGTATTATTTGTTTAGTAACCTTCTAGTTTTACTTTTAATTTAAAAGTTCGTAAGTAGTTGTCACTTAGTATACTACAATTTAGTGATGTTCATCTTCATTTGAAAATGAAAGGTCTTAGGCTTGATTTTCGCCGAAAACAAATTCAAAATGATCGAATCAGTATGGCTAACTTAGGCTTAATCCACTCCCAGCCAATAGTATGTATTAAAAAAAAGGAACTTTAACGAAAAGTTTTCGGTACTGTTCATTTTAACAAAAAAACATATTTTTACACTAAAAATTCAATTCTGGTACTAGGCCTGGCATTTTGGACCCAACCCGTTAACCCGACCCGACCCGACCCAACCCGTTAATATTTGTATTTGGGTGGATGCTTAACGGGTCGGGTCGCTAACAGGTGAACCCGTTAACAACCCGTTAAATAACGGATCACTTTGGGTCAACCTGTTAGATCCGTTAACACCCGTTAGTTGAGGATATTTTAGTAATTTTAGTAAAGTCTTAATAACAAAAAATAAACTTTATGCAAAAAAAGAAAAATAATAATTGTTAATGAGTGTTAACGGGTGACCCGTTAGCTTAACGGGTCGGATTGAACCCGACCCAAATCCAATAAACCCAACCCATTTACAGGTCTACCTGGTACTATTCACTTTATCCTTTATTTTGTCCTTATCGTTAAAACTCAAAGTTTTCAAGCCTTTTTCGTTTTCCTTTAAAAAAAATGAAAACTAACGAAAAATTAAAAAAAACTTCTCTTTTAACGAAAAACCCTTTTTAAATGTATAGTTAATAGTACCAGTTAAAGGTAAATATGTGATTTTTCGTTATGAGTGAACAGTACCGGGAGCATTTTGTTAAAACTGCCTTTAAAAAAATGGTACGTACTTCTCTAATTTATGCACATTTCTCTAATTGATGCTGTTGAACAAAACTAGACCACACTTGACTCAGAGAAAACTTTTAATGTGACCGAAATAAGGGATAGTATACCATGTGTCATTATACAAATAATAGAATATATGTGTTAAAAAATTAATAATTTAAAAAATTAAACTTTCTACCACTTATATAATAACATGTGATGTACCACTCGTATTCCCGTCACAATGAAAAATTTCTCCTTAACTTGAGTTTGTATAAATGTAAAAAAGAATTAATTTCTGCACACTCCCTCTTTTTTTTCTTTTTTTTTTCTTTTAGCAGATTTTGTTTGGCCTAAAGCAAGTCTTCTAAATCAGATTTTCCTTCTCATGGAAAGTGAAAATTAAAATTGAGGTGTGCTATCCACACATCTCATTTTACTTCTCACACACCTCTTGATAATTTATGTCCGTTGATCTTCTTCAATTCATCCGATCTAACGGCCAAAAATTAAAAATGTGTGTGAGAAGTAAAATGGGGTATGTGAATATGACACCCCTTAAAATTACTACCTTAGTGACATGATAGCTGCTGCTAGAGAAACACCAGCAACAGAGTTGAAATTGGGGAGCTGGGAAAGAAAGAAATGAAGGGAACCAAAGATGACAATCCAGTACGATTGCTTGACTGGTGTGCAATTGGCACATGCCATCTCCACAAACTTCTTTAGACACTTTCCTCCGGTGACCATGTACACTATGTCACAACCAACCTGCACAATCATTTGTTGCGGAAGCACAATCCATGGCCCGAACTTTGGTCCGAAGGCGTGTCGGCCAAGGTCGATGTATCGGTCAAACCGAGTTCCCGGAACACATTCATGGAGCTGAATCATCTGCCACATTGTGTTCAAGGTCATGCACCATGATATTACCAGCACCATTGTCCCTGGACCCCTGAAAATTAAAAGTAGAAAAAAGTAGGGCTTATTAGTATATTAATACAAGTACAACTCGTATATGTATTATTATCATGAGTTGGGGTGTTTTGTACCATCCTAAGTAGGCCATGGCATAAGGCAGGCTGAGTACACCGGCACCGATCATGGCGGTGACTGTGTGAAAGGTGGAGTACCACCATTTTGCTCGGCGGGCGTTGTCCACCGGCTCCTCCTTCCATTTGTCGTCTGAAACAACTTCCTGCCATAGTTTCAAGCATGGACATGAACAAACAAACAGAAAAATCAGAGTGGAATTTGGAAAACGTCGTGTGAATAAAGAGTGGTGATGCTCACCTTTGGAGGAGAAGTTGTAACCATTTTTCTTTTCTTTTCTTTTGCGATGAAGACAGAGAAACACTTTCAATGTGGGAGTTGATTGGTCATCATCATGCTGTATGTATATAGTGGTTTCCTGGCCCGGAATATAGGCAGAAATGTGGGATATGTACATTCCTCAGCCCCACACATGTATTTATTTTTAGCTTTTTTTTTACACTGGGACTTGTGCTTTTCTAGTTGAACGAGAAATTTTTAGTTGTAACGGAAATATGAATGGTACATCATGTGTTTTTATGTAAGTGGAGAAATATTCAGAGATGATCTCTTTCCATCACAAACCTCCTTGTATGTACTTGGCAAACGAAGTTAAAGTTTTAAACCCTCCACTTAAAATTATCTAACACGAGCTAATATTGCAAACAAGGTTTTACGAGACTTCGCATTTGTCATACTAGCAATTATACACATTTATGGTGGCTAAAACTTTTTAGTGAGGAACCTTCAAAATATTTTTCGTCGCTGAAGAGGCTTTTTATATCTTTAGCGATTGCTTCTGCATATCTATTTCGTACTAGGATTTATTTTATTTAGGAGAAAAACTTGGAAAAAAAATGGAGTCAACTGATATGATCACCTGGCTGTGAAACTTTGAAAAATAAAAAATTGTAAAATTATTTTGTGTTTAATTTTACTATATTGCCAGTAACTTTTAGGTTGGTTATTTTTCTTTATTTTGTTGGTAGGGCTAATTTGATCTTTTCAATGTCTTTTGGTTGATAAAGAAAGCTTTGTTAATAAATAGTTTAGATTATGTGGTTGGAGAGAGGTCTCGATTGGACTTTCCTATTAAGATAGTTTCTTACATTGATGAGACCAGTATGATATACGATTATGAGACCTAATAAAAGAAATTTTATATCAAATGGCTCTAAAGATAACATGCAACGCGTGAGTTTATATATGAAAGATATGTTTCTTAAAACGGGCACAAACAAAATTTTCTCCAAAATTACTCAAGATGACTAGGACTGGTTTGATAATATACTCCACCCACTTTGATGCTATATACAAAGGAATCTAAGGACCCCATTTTGACAAGCCTTATTCCATTAAGCTCCCCATTTTGACAAGCATCGTTTCATTAAGCTCCCTTGTCAATTTTTCTTTACACAAAAAGTTGTTATGTGCAATTATTTATTTCTATCCCAAGTATTGAACCGATGATTAAAGAGCTTAGTTGGTGGTGAATGGAGCCGACTTAAATTGAATGCGTTGGCATTATAAAGAGGGAATAGTTTGAGGGGTTAATGATTAAAGGGCAAGTGAAGGAATGCTCTTCGTGTATGGGAGTTGTTGGTGGGACTCTTTTTCTTTCTTCTTTTCGAGTGTCCCCAGTGGCTTTGCTATTTGCATCCCCAAAAGCCAATGGCGATTGACTGCTACCCACTTCTTACCACAAAATTAAAGCTTAACAAGTATTATATCTTGTTTAATTATCTTACACTAAATCAACGTCATGTTTATATCATATGACACGAGTAATGTTATTCATACCATGTTTTTATACCACATTAGGTGACATTTGATGTCGATAATCATATCATTTGAAAAATTTACAAAACCCAAGGAAAGGAAGGAGAAAGACTCATCGTATACCCCAGTCATCATTTAATTAACTAGTTTTTCTTAATTATTAGTTTATTAAATAATGAACTAAATTTAAAAATATGATTAATTCAAATGATATAACTGTCCACATCAAATGTGGTATGAAAATGTGGTACAAAAATATAATATAAATAGCATTACGACGGTTTTTGTAGAAATTTGTAAAACCGATTAAAAACTGCGAGTTAGACACCCATTAAACCCATAACGTCCTCCAGAGAGCAAACAAACGAGGGGAGTTCAAAACAGATGTTGCAAAGACTCGTTATGGTAGTGGCACAGGGAAATATGAGTCCACAGATTGACTACCCCTAGACCTTAAACGCTCGAGGGGTACTCGAAGACTAGATGAAACTCCAAGCAGAATCCCCATCTTGAACAAAACCAGCACTTAATTCGTAAGCATATTTAACAGTAAAGCATCCATTAGAAGAAGAACCCAAATGCAGGGATCACTTACCGGGCATATCCCCTTTAACATCGGTAAGGTTACTAATAGTCCGCCGTACGACATCGGCACGAAGAACATGCAAAAGCATCACATATTTCTATCCAACGCAAGTCAAGTAACTAGCCACAGTTTCATAATTTTCATCTAAAAAGATAGGCCTCTGAAACTGATAAATAAAAGTCCGATCATTAGGGCTTAAAAGATGGGCATCACAAATTATGAAACTGATAATTTTCATTATTTTCATCCAACAAGTTGAAGCTCTTATTTAACCCATAAAGCCCCCTCCAGGCATATTAGGCCCTTGTGACGAAACCTGTCCCTGTGAAACTAATTGCGACCGGCCTTGAACATAAGCTTGAGCCATCCCTGTCCCAACCAACTGTTGTTGTTGATGCTGTTGCTGCAATTGCTGAAGCTGCGGCAGTTGCTGTTGTGATTGAAGTTGTGAGAGCTGCTGCTGTGAGAGTTGCTGCTGTTGTTGAATCTGAGGGTGCTGCTGTTGAATCTGTGGATGTTGTTGTTGAATCTGAGGATGCTGTTGTTGCTGACCGGGTACTTGCATTTGTTGCTGCTGTTGCTGACCCGGTACTTGCATTTGTTGCTGCTGTTGCTGACCGGGAACTTGCATGTGTTGTTGCTGACCGCCTACTTGAATTTGTTGCTGTTGTAGCTGTTGCATTTGCTGCTGCTGCTGCTGCTGTTGCTGACCGCCTACTTGTGGCTTAAACACAACCATATCCTGAACCGATGGTAGATTTAGCTTTAACAAAAACCAGGTTGTAAGAAGGTTACAATGCCGAGCCACAAACTCATTTTGGAGTACCACCACAGGCCTCCATTTCAGAAAGAAGTTAAAACAGAAGTTGCAGGATATGCAGGGAACCTTCAGAACTAAAAGCACCTTATACAGGCTAGAAAACGATCCCCACAAAATTTTCGCAAAATAAAAGGTCCATTTTCCAGGTTTCTTTTAGTAATGAAGGTACCTCACATATTTGTTGTGGATTTAGCTCAGAGTTGGTGGCTATTACTTTATATTGGCAAAAAACTAATAATAAGGAATTACAATCCGCGGTAATAAGAATGGTCTAACTAATAACAAGCTCACCCCTGGAAACAGCATTCCAATCAAGCGATATGCTTTGTCTGAAACAGAGAGTAGTAGTGTCTGAGAGGGCAATTGGATCACTGCACACTGAAAAAGTGGGAAATCAGCTTTTTGAGAAGATAAAAAACTAATCAGAATAGTCCTCAGTTTCATGTTCACATTCAAAGGAAAACTATTGCAGGTGGTCAAATAAAATAGAAGAACTAGCTTTTGATGCTGAAGTCTCACATGGATGATACCAGAATCAAGAATTACCGCACTTCAAGCCAAGAGAGCCAATTAAATGCATAAATTTAGTTTAACACAGCATTTAGAGGTTCTTGAGTTTAAACAGATAATTAACTAAGTTCATATGAGAATGTCACACAGAATCTAAGGAAGTACTCTGCCAGATCAGAATTTACAGATAATCAAGTGGTAATCCAAGATGCTTAGATTAATATATATAACAGAAGACAATGATTAGGCAAGTGGGTGAGGACCTTTGAGGGATAAAGTGGAAGCGGCAAGAAATTGGATAGCAAATTAGCAACGAGGACAATTTTTGAGTCTCGAGGGAAAAAGTGGTAAGGTAAAATAAAGAGAGTAGACAGCTTACAAGTTTCTTCTCTTGCAATTGCCCAAGAAACCCATGCTGATTCATTGCCCGAAAAACTAAAAAGTCTGCCTTTCCAACATATTGCCTGAATTATAAATATTGATGAAGTCAAGAAAACTGAGGAATATAACATCAGGAGGAAAATATTACACAGAAAAATAAAGGAGGGAATGTTTTCACTAAATTGTAATTACTTGTTATTCATGTGGTCCTGAGATATGAGCCTCACTATTTGCATTGTTGGTGGCCAGTTTGCTGCAAGCCTGAGGAGTGAAATAATGCACATCAATAAATATATGCCAATGACACATTTTACCATAGTCATGAGATTAAGATTTTATTGTGCACTAAAGCACTAATCAATTAAGCCCAACTAAAGAGTTCTGATCAAAATACATTCAACCTCATGCCACTATTCTTACAGCATGTCAAGATATTAGGATTCTAAGAATGAAGGTAACTAAATTTTTATTTTAACCAAAGAAAAAGCCGTCTGCTTTGATAAGTTAGAAATATTAATAGTCATAGACCTCTTTTTCTACATAAAAGAATTAAAGTTAAAATAGAAACTTTAAACCATTGATTACATTCCATTAACATCTATTTGAAACAAAAAGAAGAAAGAGTACACTCCCGACTTACGTCTCAGAAGCTGAAGCACTCCTGTAACCCTGACAAAATTAGAAAGCATTTGTGGAGTTAACAAATAATTAACTGCTAAAATTGTAAAAGATAACTAAGAGAAATATAAATAATCCCATGTGGTTAGGCCCTAAACCTGCCTCATACTGTGGTTTAATTCAGGACGCTCACACCCTTATGGTTATCAAACTGTCTATAAAAATAGATGTCATTGATAGCACACTTGAAATAACTATTTATGGATTGTTCAGTGTTTTCGGCAATTTTTGTTCTCTCTCCTCCTCCGACAAATATATTAAAACTCAAACCAAATGCATAATACTTTTGAATTCAAATCACTCTGAAGCACAATCACAAGGAAACATAGAGAACTTTTTTCAGAAAAATTTAAGTTCAACATAAATAATTATGGTTATCCATGACAGCACATTGGCTTGATTCAATGGCAATTTGGAATTTCCCTCTCTGGTGATAGTTTATCAGTGGTGTTTTGGGTGAAGAGTCACACACATGATGGTCAGATGGTCAGATGGTTTACCAATTTATATGGAAACATACTGAAAATCCTCATGTGCCAGAGTCACACACATGCTCCACTTTTCTCTCAAAAATAATGATTTTGTGCAATGCAAGAAACCACAGACGTAAGAGTATCACAAAATAAACCACAGTTTCCATGTCATCCAACGAGGCAACTGAGAACGAACCTCCAATCTAGTGATAAACACAGGCTGCCCTTGTCTCTGCCCAGATAAATTTCCCTGCATGTATTTTGATCATTCAAGCATGAGTAATTGCAGAATACCACAGTAAAACAGGACCAACCATCTTTAAAACTTTCCTGACATTCTAGCTTAAAAAAGTTACCACCAAAAGTTTGAAAATCCAACCGTATTTTTTTAAAAGACCTACCTCCCAGACTTTCACATATTTGGATTGTGCAGATGCCAGAGCACTTGATGTCTGTTGTGAAAACGGCACATTAGATGCTGAATTATTGTTTGCACCGAGTGACTGCATCCCAGATTGCACCTGTTGAGCCATTCCTGGAGTAGGAATCATTGTACCAGTTCCAGAAGAGGCACCTGTTGAACCAAGGGCACTCATCATGTTCGGGTTCATGCCAATTCCACTTTGAACCATTTGCGGTCCCGAGAGATTTCCTTGGCTCATACCAGGCACAGCTTGACCCATACTAACACCACCTTGGAGGTTGCTCATTGGTTGTGACATCCCAAGGTTATTGTTGCCAGCGACATTAGAGGTACCTGAAGTGAATGAATTAAGACCTGGGTTCTGCGCTACCTGTGTAAGAGTGCCGGACCCTGAAGATGTAAATACATTTTGAGCAGCACCAACTGAAGATGCCATTCCACTAGATATCATGTTTGATACATGCATGGCCATAGGATTTTGACCCATAGTTGGGAGTCCCATAGAAGTTCCTCCAGTTAAGGCTGCTGCGTTCATCACGCGTGCCTGAGAGATGTTATTGAGGATGCTACCGACAGGACGCGAGGGATGTGTCACACCACTCACTACAGGTTTCAAATCTGGCACATTATCATTATTTGTGGCCATCTCTTGAGAAGCAGAAGATGGTGAAGAAGTCTGCAAGCTCGGGACTCCTTGGGAAGGAGGACGGACAGATGGAATGTGTGCAAAAGAAGGTCCCATGGAACTTACGGTACTTGGCTCCTAAACAAATCATATCAAAACTTTATAACTATACGTGCGCAATTTAAAGCAGTATACCAGACCAAAGTGAACATCTCTTTCCTTTGCACAAAGCATAAAAGTTCAAGAGTGCATAAGAAATCTTACAACTTTTACAATAGCAGGAGGCACATTTCCAACAGAAATTGGTTGCCGATTCATAACAGGTCCATTCACTAATTTGAAAAAGAGGAAAGAAAAAGAAAGGATAAGTCAGCAAACAAGCAGGATAACCAAGAATTAACCATGAAAAATTATGAACAGCCTAGCCATAACAAACTTAAGTGATTAATTCAAGCAAAACAGCCTATTATACTAAGATTTGTAATTCATTTAACCTTACTATGTTCATTTGAGGAGTATGACGAGACAATTACTCTTATAAAAGATAAAATAGAAATTGCGACTACACCTTATTGACACTGAAACATTGATAATTTCAACAAACAAAAAAGTCAAATAGATAAGTGAAACCGAATCAATAAAAAAAAAAAAAAAAAAAAAAAAAAAAAAAAGAACCAAATATTTTGCAGTGGAAAAAGGGACAACATATTGACTGCAAAACCAACCAGAGGGCATAGAAGTTGGAGGCGGCCCAGTAACTGAAGCAACAGGAGCTATGTCCATTTTTACAGGACTCTGATTTGAGGGCAAAGTTGTAATTCCTGGACGACTTAAAGTAGCACGGGCCTCCATAAAATTCTCTGAGATTAAAACAAGAAAGCGGGGATTTTTCGCATTATCAATTGGTGGATCTGCCGCTCTAGGGTTGCGCTTTCCCTGCATTGGCAAAGTGGTCACTATCACACCAACTTCTTCTAGTGATCTTAAGCCATAGGAAATAAAATATTCAGTCTGGCAATAATACTATCGCCTCGCTTTTGTATTGTCGAACATTCTTTGCAGCTTTATTAATATAATTAGACAGTGGTTCCATGCATATGAATACCAGAAAAAACTATATTTGTTGTTCAAGACAGTCTAAGTGGTTGATTTTAGAATTCAACAACATAAAGGGTTAAAGCTCAACAGAGCACATAGGAAAATAAAGGAAGTTACTTTAATGTTGATTTACCAAGATATACAAAAGGTCAAAAGCTTAATAAATACATACATACATACATAATATTTAAGGATAAGAGATAAGAGATGGAACATACCGCATTGTATATTGCTCTGAGCTCAGGTAGCTGTATTGGACAAATGACTGACAGCGAAACAGAGCTCTGGATGAAAAAGTAAGGGCTCATTACTGATAATTTTCAACCTTCATGAGGAAACCATCACAAGGGAAGGAACAGACATCATTAAAATGGGAATAAACAAAAAAACTACCTGTGGAAATGATTTAGCAACAGCCTCAGCATCATAAAGACGATTTTCTGTTTGTGCATCAATATTTTCATTTTGCTCCAAATTTTGAATTTGTGGCCGATACACTGGTGTGGGCAGAGGGTGAGGTTTACTTGCAGCAATAAGAACACAATGCTTCTGACAATCCACATTTTGTTGATTTTGGCTTCCATTTTGAACCGTAGGGAACATCTGTGTTTTACATCAGAAGAATAGTAAATGTTAAGTTTAACATGTGACTAAGAAATGCATTTGAACTCAAAAGTACTTAGACGGCTTTGAACAGCATACCATTAGAGCTTCCGAAAGCCCTTCCGCAATTGCAGCATCACTAAAACCACCCCCAGAAAAGGGTATAGCTGAAAGCCTATGTAAGAAGAGATCCACATCCCTTGTCCAGCCACTCCGTTGTACCAGGCAACCTTGATGAAAGGTTGTACAATTATTTCAAAATATTCATATATATATATATATATATATTGAGCAAATGCCAGTTACAGTAATGACATGGAATGCCTACATATCATCTTGGTGAATTGGGTTCATAAGAAACAAGGTGTGATACTAGTTAAGTAGTAATTTACCAGGGAAAAAAAAAAAAAAACTTCCATTTCCAGCCATAAGTTGTCACACTAAGGGGAACTGGAAACGTATAACTTAATGTAGCTCGCTGTATTTCCACATAAAGTTCGCAAAACAAGTTTTTCAGACTTCCAGGTGGTGTTATGTACAAAGAGCCACTACATTACAATAAAGTCTACTAATTTTAGAATTTAACTTAAAGCTAGTTAAAATCCACCACTTCAAAGGGAATAATTCCACAAAGCATGTTAAAATCACCAAGAAATCATTTGCAAACCTTGAACAACATCCACCTTAACTTTCAAACAATTATTTGACTTAGTATAAGATTGAACCCTGTTTACAAAGAACTGTTTGACTTAGTGTAAGATTGAATCCTGTTAGTAGGAGGATGGAGGACTAGCAAGTCTTCCCCTACAAAAAGTAAAATTCCTGAAGAATTTGTAGTCAACCTCGTACTGCAATAATAAATTAACAACACAAGTCATACATCCGAAAACTAGGAATAAGAATAACAAAATTACATACCACAATAAGATCCATGAGTATTGAACGTGACCAGGGAGAGCTCAACAGTAGAAGTCGACAGCTTCTGCATCTCAAAAGCCAAATTACATAATAAGAAAAAGACTACCAAGCTAGAAGTCTTACAGAGGGAACTAATAATGCTGTTGCCAGTGAAACGTAAGAATGGTTGTCTGTGGTTTGATAAATAGTTGATGTAGTGTACACAAATGGTACTCAAATTATTACATGCATACTATTAACATCTAGTCAAAGAAGGCACAACCACCTACACGAAAACATGTTTAAATATGTAATGAACAATTAACAGTTCGGACAAATGACTTCTGATGGATAATGATAAACCTAAAGTAATGGAAAAGGGACATACCTGCCCACTTGGCTCGTTTCCACAGAAACTCCTGCAGGAAAAAGATAAATCAGATGTGACTTATTTATAGAGTAGTGAATAAAATCCCATGCATGTTACTAAAAAATCAATGACAAACTTCATATTTGGTTCTATGTACAGGAATGTATTAGATGAAGATTGTTAATATTCCAAGTACTATGAACTTTTGCTGAAGTTGTTATAGCTAGGCACTTATTAACTTTTAGAATTCTCCAGGACACTATAAAAATTTCATGTGCAATGAAATGAAACTGTAAATGGGAAATCATGATAAAACCTCATCTTTTATACTATACTTGGGGGAGTTAATTAAACCCCAGGAGAAATATATGATTCAACAGGACAAATTCATGAGAACTTACCTTGTAACCTACATCATAAGTAGAAACCAGAAAGTAACGTGTGAAATCAAAGCCGGTCATAGACAAGGAGGGAGAAAGAACAGAAGCTACAACACAGCACAAAGGAAGAAAGATAGAAAAATTACTAAGAACTTAATCGCGGACCTTACGATCTTCTCTAAATAATCTTTAAAAATGAGTTCCCAGAAGGGACCCATGGCTGCAGTCCCTTCAACAGTGATGATTAGTTGTTTCTCAGCCATTAAGGTTTTCTCTGTGATAGGATTGGGGATCTACTTTTAAAGATCACATTGACGACCTCGGGCATATCTATTAGTCTCATTGATGAGCACGTATGTACATTTTTCTCTAGTTATTGACACGTCTGCACGAAACTCTGTAAGGTAAAAACTAACCATCCACTATCGACCACGTAACCTATACGTTACTGATTATAGTATTACAATAACAAAAATACTATTAAGAATTTAAATAATTAATAATAATGTGTAAAAATACACTTCGGACATCGTAGTATAGAGAATGCTCACTCCAATAAGCTGGAGCATGATACTCTGCTTCAAGATGTCTAAGGAGTTATCCACTCTCTCCTTTGCTTGACCACCGGAGGAAAACCAATTATTCAATGTCAAACCCAAAACGTAAATATGACAGATTTAGCCTATAAGTACTGTATTTGTTCCTAAAGCAGAAGGTTCTGTAATAAGTTAATAGCAAACACGGGATAATAACTGAAAGTTACCTCATTAAAATCGCTTGTATTGTCTGCATAATTTGGAAGGAAGTTAATCTTGATACATGGAATGTATCTATCTGACCAATTATAGGACTTATTTTCCATCACATGCCAACAAGCAACAAATCATCGCATGGAGCTCATCACCGCGGATAGCTTCTAACAAAACTGATGAGAACTAACTAATTATTTATAAATCAATCAAAATCCAGTTTCCATCAGGATTATATGAAATAAAACTTTGTACATAGTAGAAATATAGCAATGCTGCCTACGGTTTCACGGTACGAGGGTACAGAAAAATCGGACCTTTCTACAACTACAACACACTAAACTAGTTTTAGCAGATTCTTTCGTAGCTGACGAAAGATTCAAAATTGAACCAAAACTGTATAGTTTTTCCAGCTAACAAACAACTACTCCGCATAACCAATTTCAAAATGAAAAGTGAAATTGCAATCAAATGTCGATTCTGAGCCACCAAACGCAGCCGAAACAAGCTAATTAATCACATAAACGAGCCACATAAAATTCTCGCCCGATAACAAACACCAAAACCCTAAAATCACAATGCAAAAAAATCTAAAAAAGAAATCAACAAAAGAATAAATTCAGCTAAGAAACTCCCTACCTGATGATCTTATCAAGGTAATCGGAGACGACGGTTGCCCAGCAGGGCCCCATGGCGGCGGTGCCTTCAACGGCCACGATCAGCTGCTTCTCCGCCATCGTACCGCTAGAAAGGACCGTAGAGAAATTTCAACTGCTTTTGCTGGCTGTGCGGCGGAAATGTGTGAGAGTCCAAAGCTTGGAAACGCAGCGTTCTGGACGACAAAGACGAGTATTTTAAATGGGAGTCGATACCCCGCTGCTGCCGCGACTGGTTTGGGGTTTCTTCCGGTGGCGCAAAATTAAAGGCCGAGCCCACCGCCTTTTTTAAGTTTTTTTTTTTTTTTTTTTGGTTTGTAAAACTGGAAATATTCATAACCAGGGCCGGAACCAAAAACACAGGGAGACCTACCAGGGAGGCAACAACCAAAGTACACAAACAGATGGCAATGAAGAGGGGAACAAAGGCTAAAGATGTTGCACCAAGTGTGAAGCGTCACCCCCTTCACTACCCAAAAACAATTACGGAGGAAGGCCATCTTTGTTCAAAATATGCCTCATATTCAATATGGGGGATGGTTAATCCAAGTATAATAACCACACATCTTCGTGTTACTTCTCAACGCCAAACGGTCCGCCACCAAATTGACTGATCTCGAAACCCAATACCAATGACACATCTGAAAGGAATCTTGAAGCCTTAAAATTCTAGTCAACGTAGGATAATGGGTGATTTGAGAGTGAGGTGTTTAAAAAAAAGCACCCATGAAAAAAAGTTGTCAGGGTTTTAGGTGTTTGGTAAACTAAAAAAAAATGGCTTATTTTGGAAGTTGCTGTGAGAATAAGCTGAAATCAAAGGAAAAAGTTGAAGCCGCTATTTGCAGCTTTGGAAAACTGGTTTTTTTTTCAAAGCACACGGAGCTACAGTGCTCCAATGAAAAGACGCACTATCAGACTGCTTTTTTTTTCCAAAAGCACTTTTACAAAAAAATTTACCAAACACTCTGCTGATTTATTTTACAGCCGCTTATTCTCACAACACAGCCGCTTATTCTCACAACAGTTTTTTTTCAAAGCACAACAATACCAAACCAGCCCTAAGTCTCCCAGATACAGAGGACAAATCATTAACCAAGGCAGAAATGTTCTCTTTAGAATCTGATTCAACAATAATTATGTGCAATCCTAGAGAATTAGCAAATTCACATCCAAACAAAATGGCAAGAGCTTCTGCCACAACAACACACGGAGCAAAAATCATCAGTTTCCACACCCCCAACAAACCTTCCATCAGTGCATCTGGCCACAATCCCCACACAGCCCTCAGCCGAAGTAACATCCCAGCTTGCATCAACATTGAGCTTGGTAAACATGGAACAGGGCAGAGATCAATGAACCAAACCCAAAGAGGAAACCTGTCGAGGTAGAAAGTTCCCCAAAGGTGGACAAGAAGCCTCCAAAAAAGTTGCCGCCGAATAGGAGATAGACATAATGACTTTTTGTGGGTTGATAGCCGTTTGGTTATAGAGATTGTTGATGCACAAAATCGGAGGTCTTGGAACAACGTAAATCCGGCCATGAATCTGCAAGAAATGTAAATAACACAAGAGTTATCGTGGTTCACCCCAAGGTTTGGGCTACGTCCACACTGAATGTATTTCTCTGACTGTATGTATGGATTACAATGGTGAGGGGGAGTCCCCCAGAGAAAGAGAGTGTTGTTGTGTTTATGAGAGTATTGCCCTCTGATGGGTTCACTGAGTCCCATTTGTGAGGGGGGAAGAGTCATTTTTTATAGAATAAGGGGCTCCTCCTTTTACATAATCATATGGGTTGGGTAATGAGGCCAAATGTATCAAAGTCTGAGGCCCAATATGTATGGTACCAACAGTAGTCCCCCAAGTCTTCAGTCAAGATAGTCTTTTGGCTGGAGACTTCAAATCCAATCCATGTACGGGCCGAAGTGACTAGATGTCTTGAACCAGTACTCAACCCAAGGCAATGCTCAACATAAAGCAATACTCGGCTAGAGATATCACACATTACGAGATTGCTCGGCTGGAGGCGATGCTCGTTGTGAGGCTGCTCGGCTAGAGGCTATGCTCGCGGCGAGGCGTTTGCTCGGCTGAAAGTGATGCTCGTTGCGAGGCGGCTCGACTAAAGGCTATGTTCGCTGCGAGACGGCTCGGTTCGTGGTATTCATCATTGCAAGTATCTACTTTATGTCGACATGACTCGGGTCCGCTTGTCGGGTTCGTATATTGGGTCTATGTGTCGGATCTGTGGATCGAGTCCGCAAGTCGGGTCTTTGAGTCGGGGCCATACGTAGGGTCATTGATTTGGGGCTATTTGTAGGGTCATCGAGTTGGGACTATCTGTAAGGTCATCGAGTTGGGTCCGGGCATATAGGTGTCCCAATAAGCGAATGTCCGAGCAAGTGGGTGTCCGGTAAGACAATAGATCACCATGAGCACGTGGCTCATCGGTTTATAAGTTGGTAGATTTCGTTAATCAGCAACAATGTTGATCAATGGACCTAGTTGCTCAATAATTCCTGACAATAAATGACAGTATAAGTACGACCGTATAATGAATAAATCAAATTGACAAAGTTTGTCAAGGCAAAATATTGTACTATGTGCCTTCTATACATAAATAATTTATTCAGTTGTGTGGTAAATGATTTGTATCATATATTAACAATATATTAGGTATTGCCCAAATGTGTTTATTTTCCATCACATGCCAACAAGCAACAAATCATCGCATGGAGCTCATCACCGCGGATAGCTTCTAACAAAACTGATGAGAACTAACTAATTATTTATAAATCAATCAAAATCCAGTTTCCATCAGGATTATATGAAATAAAACTTTGTACGTAGTAGAAATATAGCAAGGCTGCCTACGGTTTCACGGTACGAGGGTACAGAAAAATCGGACCTTTCTACAACTACAACACACTAAACTAGTTTTAGCAGATTCTTTCGTAGCTGACGAAAGATTCAAAATTGAACCAAAACTGTATAGTTTTTCCAGCTAACAAACAACTACTCCGCATAACCAATTTCAAAATGAAAAGTGAAATTGCAATCAAATGTCGATTCTGAGCCACCAAACGCAGCCGAAACAAGCTAATTAATCACATAAACGAGCCACATAAAATTCTCGCCCGATAACAAACACCAAAACCCTAAAATCACAATGCAAAAAAATCTAAAAAAGAAATCAACAAAAGAATAAATTCAGCTAAGAAACTCCCTACCTGATGATCTTATCAAGGTAATCGGAGACGACGGTTGCCCAGCAGGGCCCCATGGCGGCGGTGCCTTCAACGGCCACGATCAGCTGCTTCTCCGCCATCGTACCGCTAGAAAGGACCGTAGAGAAATTTCAACTGCTTTTGCTGGCTGTGCGGCGGAAATGTGTGAGAGTCCAAAGCTTGGAAACGCAGCGTTCTGGACGACAAAGACGAGTATTTTAAATGGGAGTCGATACCCCGCTGCTGCCGCGACTGGTTTGGGGTTTCTTCCGGTGGCGCAAAATTAAAGGCCGAGCCCACCGCCTTTTTTAAGTTTTTTTTTTTTTTTTTTTGGTTTGTAAAACTGGAAATATTCATAACCAGGGCCGGAACCAAAAACACAGGGAGACCTACCAGGGAGGCAACAACCAAAGTACACAAACAGATGGCAATGAAGAGGGGAACAAAGGCTAAAGATGTTGCACCAAGTGTGAAGCGTCACCCCCTTCACTACCCAAAAACAATTACGGAGGAAGGCCATCTTTGTTCAAAATATGCCTCATATTCAATATGGGGATGGTTAATCCAAGTATAATAACCACACATCTTCGTGTTACTTCTCAACGCCAAACGGTCCGCCACCAAATTGACTGATCTCGAAACCCAATACCAATGACACATCTGAAAGGAATCTTGAAGCCTTAAAATTCTAGTCAACGTAGGATAATGGGTGATTTGAGAGTGAGGTGTTTAAAAAAAAGCACCCATGAAAAAAAGTTGTCAGGGTTTTAGGTGTTTGGTAAACTAAAAAAAAATGGCTTATTTTGGAAGCTGCTGTGAGAATAAGCTGAAATCAAAGGAAAAAGTTGAAGCCGCTATTTGCAGCTTTGGAAAACTGGTTTTTTTTTCAAAGCACACGGAGCTACAGTGCTCCAATGAAAAGACGCACTATCAGACTGCTTTTTTTTTCCAAAAGCACTTTTACAAAAAAATTTACCAAACACTCTGCTGATTTATTTTACAGCCGCTTATTCTCACAACACAGCCGCTTATTCTCACAACAGTTTTTTTTCAAAGCACAACAATACCAAACCAGCCCTAAGTCTCCCAGATACAGAGGACAAATCATTAACCAAGGCAGAAATGTTCTCTTTAGAATCTGATTCAACAATAATTATGTGCAATCCTAGAGAATTAGCAAATTCACATCCAAACAAAATGGCAAGAGCTTCTGCCACAACAACACACGGAGCAAAAATCATCAGTTTCCACACCCCAACAAACCCTTCCATCAGTGCATCTGGCCACAATCCCCACACAGCCCTCAGCCGAAGTAACATCCCAGCTTGCATCAACATTGAGCTTGGTAAACATGGAACAGGGCAGAGATCAATGAACCAAACCCAAAGAGGAAACCTGTCGAGGTAGAAAGTTCCCCAAAGGTGGACAAGAAGCCTCCAAAAAAGTTGCCGCCGAATAGGAGATAGACATAATGACTTTTTGTGGGTTGATAGCCGTTTGGTTATAGAGATTGTTGATGCACAAAATCGGAGGTCTTGGAACAACGTAAATCCGGCCATGAATCTGCAAGAAATGTAAATAACACAAGAGTTATCGTGGTTCACCCCAAGGTTTGGGCTACGTCCACACTGAATGTATTTCTCTGACTGTATGTATGGATTACAATGGTGAGGGGGAGTCCCCCAGAGAAAGAGAGTGTTGTTGTGTTTATGAGAGTATTGCCCTCTGATGGGTTCACTGAGTCCCATTTGTGAGGGGGGAAGAGTCATTTTTTATAGAATAAGGGGCTCCTCCTTTTACATAATCATATGGGTTGGGTAATGAGGCCAAATGTATCAAAGTCTGAGGCCCAATATGTATGGTACCAACAGTAGTCCCCCAAGTCTTCAGTCAAGATAGTCTTTTGGCTGGAGACTTCAAATCCAATCCATGTACGGGCCGAAGTGACTAGATGTCTTGAACCAGTACTCAACCCAAGGCAATGCTCAACATAAAGCAATACTCGGCTAGAGATATCACACATTACGAGATTGCTCGGCTGGAGGCGATGCTCGTTGTGAGGCTGCTCGGCTAGAGGCTATGCTCGCGGCGAGGCGTTTGCTCGGCTGAAAGTGATGCTCGTTGCGAGGCGGCTCGACTAAAGGCTATGTTCGCTGCGAGACGGCTCGGTTCGTGGTATTCATCATTGCAAGTATCTACTTTATGTCGACATGACTCGGGTCCGCTTGTCGGGTTCGTATATTGGGTCTATGTGTCGGATCTGTGGATCGAGTCCGCAAGTCGGGTCTTTGAGTCGGGGCCATACGTAGGGTCATTGATTTGGGGCTATTTGTAGGGTCATCGAGTTGGGACTATCTGTAAGGTCATCGAGTTGGGTCCGGGCATATAGGTGTCCCAATAAGCGAATGTCCGAGCAAGTGGGTGTCCGGTAAGACAATAGATCACCATGAGCACGTGGCTCATCGGTTTATAAGTTGGTAGATTTCGTTAATCAGCAACAATGTTGATCAATGGACCTAGTTGCTCAATAATTCCTGACAATAAATGACAGTATAAGTACGACCGTATAATGAATAAATCAAATTGACAAAGTTTGTCAAGGCAAAATATTGTACTATGTGCCTTCTATACATAAATAATTTATTCAGTCGTGTGGTAAATGATTTGTATCATATATTAACAATATATTAGGTATTGCCCAAATGTGTGTGTGTGTGTGTATAATCATGAATAAATGATTTATTCAGTTGTTTGATAAATATATGTTGTATAAATTAATAACGTGATATAAATCATGTGATATCAGAAACAATATTATTTAATCATAAGTCATCATGACATAAAAAATAATAAAATTATTATTTTATAATTAGTATCATGACATAACTAAAATAATAGGATATTAAATAAACAATGATATTCAGAAAACATCATGATGTGAAAAGTAAAGCTCTATTTTCTTTTTCTTTTTCATTTTGTCCCTTCATGATGAAGGTTTTACCGTACTATCATATATATATATGTGTGTGTGTGTGTGTGTGTGCGCGCGCGCGCATGTATATACATATATTTATCGTGAGGTGCCGCATTATATGCACACATATCACGAAAGCAAATAATATATAGCTAACTGTGCACTAAAATATAAATTTGATAGAAATGATGTGGTCTCCTCAAAGAATATGCATACTGTAAAGCATCCCCAACACAAAATAATAATAAACTATTTAAATAAACAAATGATAAGTTGGAGAAAAGCAAGAGTATCTTCGTCCTTAGAAATTATAAGTTGCTTTCATCTGGGATCCTTATCTTCTCCGATTGGGTATATATATATATATATATATTTTTTTTTTTAAACAAAGGGATAATGGGTAAACATTATACCATGTACCATTTTTCTTTCTGCCATGAATGATTTCAGATATAACACTAAAATATTGAAAACATGAGTGATTAAAGATAAGTAGCAGAACATCATAGAATGCATGTGATGATAAAAAATAATTAAAGGTAAATAATAATAAAATAATGATAAGGAACCCTTATCTTCCTCCTGGGTCTTCCAGCTTTCTCAGAAAGTGGAAAGTGGACATGGTGGTATTCGCAGGAGGTGGGATCCCTGTGTCTGGAATGATTAAAGATAGATAAGTGTGATAGAAATGATTGCCTTCGCTGCTTTTAGTGAAAGTTTTTTCAGCAAAGTGGGAAAATGCACTCCCCCTCCTAAAATACATACACCTTCCGTCGCACAGCACCAACACCGAGTCCAGTTCTTGTAGGCGATGCTGAGCAGGTTGCGCTCCTCCACCATTTGCTCGGTTTCGGCGGTGATGGAGCCGACGACAAGCTTCTCCATGAAGCTCACCATCTTCTCGTACCGCTTGGCCTGCTCAGCGAGCTTGGCCAGGTACACGTACTGTTCTCTGCTGAGGTTTTCAGGGACGGCAGAAGCCATTGAAGCAGGCGAATCAAACGTTTTGCAGCCTCCCCGACATGGGCACGAACGACATCGCAGTCTGTGGAAGGATCACAGATGGCAAGGTTGACATATGAATAAGCGGACTGAAAGAGGCCGTAGAGCAAAGGCAGACAGAGTTAGGGGCCTTCCATGTCTTGAGAATGCAGTAGATGTCAACGAGGTATTCGAGGTGTTGTGCTTGTGCCAGCAATCGCCAGCTCCAACTGAGCGCATCACGGCCACCAGAGAAGGCATATTTTTGTCAATAGACTCCAGCTCACCTCGGAGGAAGGGGCAGGTTGAGTTCAAGAGGCTTTAGAGGTAGGTGCCACCATGGCTGCTCTCCAACGACGGTGTTGGTGTCTTAGATGACATTGATTTGATTGATTATAGCTGGCTAGCGGTGTTTGGTTTTTTGTACCTAAAATCTAAATAGTAAACTCAGATATAAGAGAGAGAGATAGGAGAAAGAGACTGTGACTATGATTGTTTTTTTCTTTCTTTTTGTTTTGGTTTTTGGGTTTCTGCAGATTCACAGTAGATATTGTGGTGAGGTTTCACGGTGGTGAGATAAAAAAATGAAAAAGAACCGACATAGCTTTTCGTGTCGTTTCCCACAGACGGCGCCAAATGTTGATGCACAAAACCGGAAGTCTTGGAACAACGTAAATCCGGTCGTTAATCTGCAAGAAATGTAAATAACTCAAGAGTTATCGTGGTTCACCCCAAGGTTTGGGCTACGTCCACACTGATTGTATTTCTCTAACTGTAAGTATGGATTACAAGGGTGATGGGGAGTCCCCCATAGAAAGAGAGTGTTGTTGTGTTTGTGAGGGTATTGCCCTCTGTTGGGTTCACTGAGTCCCCTTTGTGAGGGGGAAAAGTCTCTTTTTATAGAATAAGGGGCTCCTCCTTTTACATAATCATATGAGCTGGGTAATGAGGCCCAATGTATCAAAGTCTGAGGTCCAATATGTGTGGTACCAACAGAGATAATTACACCGAGCCTTCCAAATAAACCAACAAGTGAAGGCAACACAAGACAACGACCAAATAGTTGCATCCTTAGATCCCAAAGGTGAATTTAAAATAGAAGAAAACCAGTTCGCCAACGTCGAGAAACCAGCTCTATCCACCACGTAATAAACAGTCAATATTAAGACCAACTCCAATGGTGGGCTAAAAGCTAAATTTCCCTATTTATTCCCCTTCCCAAACACCACCCAACCCATGCTAAAATATCGGGCTAAAAGCCAAATGCCAAAGCTGGGCCAAATTCCCCCCCCCATGCAAGTGGACTCGCTAGCACTTGGGCCAGTCTCGGCCCGCCCACACTCTAACGCATCCCATGCGGTTGGCTTGCAAGGCTTTCCCGACAGGGGTGAGCCCTGCTGTCAGCTGTGTGTCAGCCAACATCATCATCCCAACAACTATAATTTTAATCCAAGGGCTGGGCTTTAAGGACCGTTGGTTGATCCAACGGTCCATATTCAAATTTAATTTTTTTTAGAATATGTTATTTTAAAATACATTGAATCCAATGGCTGATATTGAATATAATCAAATATAACGGTAAAAAAAAGATCTAATGGCCCAAATTTAAATTTAACGGCTAAAATAATTTAAAAAATTATTTAACTCAAAATTCACCCAAAAACTCTATAAATACCTATGTATTTGTTCAAACATCCACACAAAACTCAACTTTCTCCTACAATTCTACCAATTTATCTTTCTACCATTTATTTCCATTTCCAAATTGTTCAACATGGCAAGAAAGCATATTAGAGGTCATAATCGAACATGTGAGGAAGATGTTGCTTTATGTTTGGCATGAGTTTCTGTTAGCGAAGATGATGCAGTTGACACAAATCCAAATAAGAAGGTTTTGTAGGATAAAATCATTGCAAAGTTT
>VIEB01001832.1:27100-40221 GCA_006547085.1 Malus baccata | reverse complement strand
TCTTCTCCTTGCTGCGGCAGAGATGGTTTAGGGGCTGTTTGGATGTGATTTTGGTTTTGGAAGGGAGTTAGGATAGTATCGTGGTGCGGCAAGGTGTGGGAATGGTTTATGGAGGTGGAGAATGGAGTATGGATGTGTGGAATGGTGCTGGAATGGATGAAGGCTGCGGCAAGGTGTGGGAAAGGTTGCTGGAATTATTGAAGGCTGCGGCAAGAGGTGGTTTTGGGTGATGGACGAATTTCTGAATATAGAGAGGGTCATCTGTGCGGCTAGGGTGTAGAAATATATATATAGGCACTTAAAAACCCAAGCAAATCAGATTAGAACAATGGGCTAGGGTTAAGGTTTGTAAAATAGGGCTTCTAGGATGGAAAGGTGCGGCATGGGCTTAGGGTTTATAATCAGATTTTTGCATGTGAACAAGGCCTAGGTGCGGCTGAAACAATGGGCTAGGGTTAGGGTTTAGGTGCGGCATAGGTCCAAGAGGTAAGGATGGGTCATCCAAAAGCCCAATGCCGAGAATAGAAACTCACGAAAATGGAAACCTCCAAGAATAGAAACTTCCAACTTTAGAAACTTTGGTTGCCAATTCCGATTTAGGAAAGATCAACCCAAAATTGAAACTTTTAGGCTTAGCTTTCCTACTTTAAGTAGGAAACCTCAAATCTTCAACTCTTCAATTCCATCCCAACCTTGTGTTCCAAGCATATCCTTTTCAATCCAAGCTCACATTTTGCTCCAAAAGCTCCAAATTGCATCATTTCATGTAATATGTCCTTTAAACCTGAAAACACATGAAAGTAGCTTAAAAGACTACTTTAACGAAGAAAACATAGCAAAGATGCATAAGAACTAGCTAACTAAGGCGCATAAATATGCTCCTATCAGAATGTCTTAACCATCTCTCTTTAGTACTTCAAAGATGTCAGGAAACAAATTTGGTTCTCAATTGGGAAAAGTGCCAATTCATGGTAAAACAAGGAATTGTGTTGGGACATGTAATCTCTAGCAAAGGAATGGAGGTGGACAAAGCCAAAATTGACATCATCACCAATATGGCAACTCCCACAACCGTGAAGGGAGTGAGAAGTTTTTTGGGACATGCGGGCTTTTATCGACGTTTCATTAAGAACTTTCCACATGTGATCTACTATGCAAGCCGGACTCTACATGATGCTCAACTTAACTATTCCACAACTGAAAAGGAGTTGCTTGCTATTGTTTTTGCCTTAGAGAAGTTTCGGTCATATCTTATGGGATCTAAAGTTATTGTGTTTTCTGATCATGCAGCCCTTAGGTACTTGATGACAAAAAAGGAAGCTAAACCACGCTTAATTAGATGGATACTCTTACTACAAGAGTTTGACTTGGAAATTCGAGATAAGAAGGGAAGTGATAATGTTGTGGCTGACCATTTGTCATGGCTTAATGAGAACCATGGAGTTGGACAACCTTTGCCTCTAAATGAATCATTTCCAGATGAACAACTCCTTGTTGTTCAAGAAAAAGAACCATGGTATGCGGATTTTGTAAATTATCTTGCTTGTGGTGTAATGAGAAATGACATGTCTTTTCAGGAAAGAAGGAAGTTCCTTGCCATGGTAAAGCACTACGTTTGGGATGAACCATACTTGTTTAAATATTGCCCTGCCCTGATCAAATCATTAGGAGATGTGTCCCAGAGAGTGAACAACAAAGCATTCTAACGTTCAGTCATACATTGGCATGTGGCGGACATTTTGGTGCCAAAAAGACATCTCTTAAAGTTTTACAATCTGGTTTCTTTTGGCCTACTTTATTCAAGGATGCTTTTGATTTTTGTTCTAAGTGTGATAGGTGCCAGAAAATGGGGAACATTAGCCGAAGAAATGAGATGCCATTGAACAACATTTTGGTGGTGGAGCTCTTTGATGTTTGGGGAATCGATTTCATGGGACCATTTCCATCCTCTTTTGGCTACTTATACATATTAGTGGCAGTAGATTATGTATCCAAATGGGTTGAAGCCATTGCTACAAGAACTAATGATCATAAGGTTGTTTTGAATTTTCTTAAAGATGAGATTTTTTGTAGGTTTGGAACCCCAAGAGCTATTATTAGTGATGGTGGCAGCCATTTCTGCAACAAACCCTTTGAATCCTTGATGAAGAAGTACAACATCAACCACAAAGTGGCAACCCCGTACCATCCTCAAACCTTAGGACAAGTGGAGATTAGCAATAGGGAGATCAAGAACATTTTGATGAAGACTGTGAGCCCTACAAGGAAGGATTGGTCATTGAGGTTGAATGATGCACTATGAGCATATAGAACAGCGTACAAGACCCCCATTGGCATGAGTCCTTATCGCCTTGTGTTTGGGAAAGCTTATCATTTGCCAATGGAGCTTGAACACCGGGCATATTGGGCCATTAAGAAGTTCAACTTTGATTACAAGGATGCTGGAATAGCAAGGAAGCTCCAACTTAATGAGTCGGAAGAGCTCAGAAATGAGGCATATGAGAATGCCAAAATCTACAAGGAACGGACTAAGCTCTATCATGACAAGGCCATCCTACGAAACACTCTACAATCCAAAGATAGAAAACACCTAGAAACGCTCCACAAGCCAAGCTCCTTGAATGGCATGCACGGCTCCAAGAGTTCTTCCTTGTTCTCCTTTGCAAACTCACGGCACAAGAGGTATATTTGGGTGAATGGTGTAGTGAAAATATGGTAGAGGATGGTGACTAAATGGTGCAGCGAAGGGTGGTATTTATAGGCTGAAATTCGCAGCCCCTATGTAGCAAAGGAAAAGGATTTAAAAGCCTAATTTGTATAGGATAATAACACACAATCCTTGAAGGAAAAGGCTAAGGCTTTTAAAAACCAAGGGGGAAAGGAATAATCTGGTTTCTAGGAGTTCTAGAAAGGTTTGGGGCGTCACTTTTGTAGGACAAGGGATAAGGCCTTCTAGAAAGGTTGTTTTGTGGCTGATTTCTAGAAAAAACAAGGGATAAGGTGTGGCACCTTTGTAGGAAGGGATAAGGCTTCTAGAAATCTGATTTTAAGCATCCTAATATAGATAGGAACCCTCCCTTGCAGCTAAAATATAGGTAGATTAGGATTAGGATAAGATAGGATAGGATAAGGTTTGTTTGGATAAGATAAGCTAAGATAAGGTTATGGATGAGGTTTTGGATAATATTCCTTATCTTGAGCTGATTCTTTGGCTTTAATTCTTCTTCTTCATGTAGGAAACCTTGCTTGAGTAGGAAACTTCATATGTCTAGGAATCCATCTTCAATTAGGACTCCTACATTGATTAGGAATCCTTCTTCAATTAGGAATCCTTCGTTTAAGCCCTTTCCTACTTCAACTAGGAAACTTTGCATCTTCCATTTTAGCCCAATTTTGCTCCAAAATGCTCCAAATTGCATCCTTTTGCTCATTTTGTCTCTAAAACCTGAAAACACATAAAAATAGCTTAAAAGACTAACTTTACTAAGAAAACACAACATAAATGCATAAGAACTAGCTAACTAAGGCGCATAAATATGCTCCTATCACTTGCACGGTCTTAATGCCGCACCTCACATGCTCTTTTCACAATCCCATCTTCCTTGCGGTGCAAGGGAAACCTTTCCCTTCAGTTTTAGGACATTTAAACCTTTCCCTAAACCTTTCCTACATCACAGCCGCACCCCTTAACCTTTCCTCTTCCATGTCGTGCAAGGGAGAGTGATTCTTTCCTATTTTCTGAATTAAAACACCTTCCTTTTGTGTTTTATACCCTAGCCGCACCTTTTAGCTTATTTCCTTTAAATTTCTGATTTGTTTCCCTAATTCTAGAAGCTTTAGACTTAATTTCTGTTTACCTAAATAACCTAGGGTTTTAATTCCTGAATTCCTCTTTATAAACTTCCTTTTTGCAGCCACAAAGATCCGTTCACTCACCATTCACGCCAGAAAGCTATCCCCACTCTCTACCACATCCATACTTCACCATTCCTCATATTTTCTGCCCAGAAACTACCCTAGCCGACCCCTACATTCATCCTAACCTTAATTCCATCCTTCTACATCATCCATAACTCCTTAAACTCACCCCCAACCCTTGTGCCGCAGAAAAGGAGAGGAAGAAGAAGTGCTTGAAGGTTCTAGCCGTTCAACATTAAATCGTTGGAGTATTTAGGTGTTCTCTTTCTTATATTTACAATGTATAAATCTGTTTTCCTTTGTTTTGTGAACATGAGGAACTAAGGCTTTTTGGCTAGGGGGCTATTCAATACCATGATTATGCTTGCAAGATGCATTGATTACGTCTAATTGTTATTTCATGAATTGTGAATGCAATTTGCTTAACCGTTTGATTGATGACTTATTTTTGTGTGTTGATTAAGGTGGCCAACTTAGTTTTCATGCAGGAATTTGAAGCTAAAATATAAGGAAGTTTCACCTAATAGTTACAACCTTATATTTGCAAGTAGTGGAGGTCAATTATAAACGATCGTGTTAAGTGAATTCTTGGCAAACGTTTCATGCTTTTCATAGTAACAATTGCCTCGTCAATGCTTATAGTTTTCATGAAGCTTAATGATCTTTGATTGTACCTTTATTTTGCTTTTCACGTAATGGAATTTTAGAGAATGTTTTGAGTTGTTGCATGTGCATTCGCATCCAATTCAATAATTTAAGGAAGACTTGAAGGTTAAAAAAGTGCTATCACAGTTAACCTAGGGCATTGAGGTTCATGGTTTATTCAAAGAAGCAATTGGAAATCAACTTCGAATGCAAGTGCGTCATGTGTAGAGAAGAACCCTCTAGTTACCCCATATCTCATCAATTCACTTAATTTTGTCTAAGAATCTGTTTACATTGTTCTTGCTTTGTTTTACTTATTTTCGTCCAAAATCAACCCCACCTTATTTCTTTGAGTCATATTAGTTAGAACTTGTCTTAGATTACGTTTTCAAGTGTTTTAAGTCATTAGAAAACCAAATTTCGTCCAAGTTTGTGTTAGAGTCCCAAAACTGCCCAGAAAGTGTTTTTAAGGCAGTTTTGAGTGTTTTTGTGTTGTTTTGAGTCTTTTGGGTTGTTTTAGAGTTTAGTTTTGCATTCTTTGAGTCTAGTTTAGTGTTTTAACCTTTGTTTTACAGATTTGAGTCAGTTTAGAGTTTTTAGCAATCCCTCCTAATCCCCAGTTTAAGAACGATCCCTACTTATCCATACTACAATTGTCAACAAGATGGTTTAATTTGTGTGTTTAGTTATTTTACGCATCACCCCCGGAACTGTCACATCATGGGAGAGTATGAAACAGCATTTTTGGAGAAATTTTTCCCAACTTCTCGAGTCATTTTGTATGTTGATTGACTAGCACTCAAATTAACCCTCTTTTTATCAAATGTAGCAAAGTATGTAAGTAGGGATCGTTCTAAACCGGGGATTAGGAGGGATTGCAAAATCACTTGGAATTGACTCAAAAACGTAAAAACAAGTTTAAAAACACTAACTAGACTCAAAGAATGTAAAACTATAACTTAAAACACCAAAACAAACCACAAGACTCAAAATAACACAGAACACTCAAAACTGCCCAGAAATTGGTTTTAAGGCAGTTTTGGACTCTAAACAAGATTTGGACGAAAATTGAGTTTCAACTTGACCTAAGACACTTAAAAACATAAACTAAAACACTTACTAACTAATTTGACACTTTAAAACAAAGGGGGATTGGTTTTGGATGAATTTAAAAGTAAAACAACTTTGTAAAATAAAACAGATTTTAACACGCATGATAGGGACACATATCAAAGATCATTAAGTTCAATGGACATCATAAGCATCGACGAGGCATTCATAACTATGGGATACGCATGTTACTCTTGCCTAGGATTTACTTAACGCAATCGTGACTAGCGACTTTCACTACTTATGAATATAAGTTAATAACGATTAGGTGAAATTCCCTTATATCCTAGTATCAAGTTTAGGCATGCAAATTAAGTGTCGACCCTCAACCCACATACATAAACAAGTTATCAATCAAATAGATAAGTAAATCACATTCACAATTTCTGAAATCATAATTGGAAGAAATCAAATCATATAAAACATATGTCCATGGCTTCAAATTCACCTCTAACTAAAAAGAAATTAGTTCCACATGTTTAACATAATTGAAAAGCAAGTCAAATTAAACATGAAAACAGAAACAAAGAAAGAAAGAACTCCAAACACTCCACTAATGGCAGATTGCATGTGCAAGGCTTCTCCCTCCTTTGGACTGCACGGCACTACTTCTTCCTCCTCCAATGGTGGCTGCCCAAGGTGGTGATGGTGGTGGGAAGGCACGGCAAGGGTGAATTGTGGCAGAAATATGGGAGTTTGGGGGTGGAAGGTTGCGGCAAGGAGAGAACTAGGGTTTTGGACGAATTTCTGGATATGGAGAGGGTGTTTTCGGCCAAGGGAGGTAAAACACATATATATAGGCAGCCAAACCCTAAAGAAATCAGGTTAGACAAATGGGCTAGGGTTTAGGTGCGGCTAGGGTTAGGAAATCCACCAAAAACTAGGGTTTCTAGAACATTAGGTGCGGCATGGGCTTAGGGTAAGTAATCAGATTTTTTTCATGTGAACAAGGCCTAGGTGCGGCTGATTAAGTGGGCTAGGGTTAGGGTTAGGTGCGGCATAGGTCCAAGAGGCAAAGATGGGTCATCCAAAAGCCCAAAGCCGAGAATAGAAACTCTCGAAATTGGAAACCTCCAAGAATAGAAACTTCCAACTTTAGAAACTTTGGTTTCCAATTCCGGATTCTTAGTTCATCACTTTCATTTCTTCATTCTTAAGCTCCTTTTGACCTTCAAACTCGTCCATTCCTCGTGCTCCATTTGCATACACCACATTCCAGCTCACTTTTTGCTCCAAAAGCTCCAAATTGCATCATTTCATGTAATATGTCCTTTAACCCTGAAAACACATGAAAGTAGCTTAAAAGACTACTTTAACGAAGAAAACATAACAAAAATGCATAAGAACTAGCTAACTAAGGCGCATAAATATGCTCCTATCATTCTACTACCCAAAAGGATTAGTGGCATTCAACAAAACCAAGGTGAATCCTTTCCCACTTACTATGAGCGTTTTAAAACCCTTGTTGCTTCATGTGCACAACACCAGATGAAGGAGGAACTTCTTCTTCAATATTTCTACGAAGGGCTTTTACCAATTGAACGCCAAATGCTAGACGCCTCAGCAGGAGGAGCTTTGGTGGACAAAACACCCATGGTTGTCAAGACCTTAATTGCTAACCGAGCATTGAATGCTCAACAATATGAAGGCGTTGGTCAAAGTGACACCCCACGGCAGGAAGTGAATGAGGTAAGTTCCACATCCGACATCCAATCGCAATTAGCTAATCTTACTTCTATTGTGTCTCAGATGGCCAAAGGAATGAGGATGAAAGAACCAAGTGTATGTGGTGTGTGTTCTATCCATGGACATGCCTCTGAAAAGTGCCTGCAATTGATTGAAAATGGTGGATGGGAAAGTGCCAATGCAATTGGATTTCAAGGCCAAAACCAGCTAAGGAATGATCCATATTCTAATACGTACAATCCAGGTTGGAGAGACCATCCAAATTTCAGGTGGAGGGAGCCCCAACAACAAGGAGGCTTTAGGCAGCAACCTCCGGGCTTCTATACCAAGCAATACGCACCAACACAAGCCCCACAACAACCTGCCCAAAATACCTCAGGTACATCTTTAGATAATGAGACACTTCTTAAGTTACTTACCAATTTGTCTCAGGGGCAAGAAAATCAAGCCAAAGCAATGCAAAACCAAGAAAAAAGGGTGGACCAAATGGAGAAGCAAATTGGGCAGATTGCGTAGTTTGTAGGACAGTTCAGAGAGCAAGTTGCCTAGTTCAACCGTTGTCAACCCGAAGGGAGGATTCGAATTTGCAAAAGCCATAAGTTTGCGAAGTGGAAAACAAGTTGGATCTGATCCCCAACTGTCCAATTCACGTTCCAATGAGGTTGAAGAATTGATAATTGAAGAGGAGCAAAGCACCCCCACGGAAAGGGTGGAAACACCTTTGCCGCAGGCCCCAAAAGCTCCTAAACCATCCAATTCGGCCAACAAAGGTAAGGAAGTTCCAATTTTGATTAATTCTAGCGTTGTTCCTCCAAATGTACCCTTTCCTCGTAGGTTTATACAATCAAAGAAGGAGGAGGCTGAAAAGGATATTTTGGAAACGTTTAGAAAAGTTCAAGTTAATATACCACTTTTGGATGCAATTAAACAAGTTCCAAGGTATGCCAAGTTTTTAAAAGAACTTTGCACAACTAGGAAGATAATTTCGAGCAAGAAGGTTGTCAAGGTAAGTGAAAATGTCTCAGCTGTTTTACAACGTAAACTGCCCACTAAATGCAAGGATCCAGGAAGTTTTACCTTTCCTTGTGTAATTGGTAATACTCGTTTTGAGTCGGCCATGTTAGACTTAGGTGCATCTATAAATATCATGCCTTATTCAATCTATGTATCTATTGATATGATATTAACTAGCACTCAAATTAACCCTCTTTTTATCAATTGTAGTATGGAATGTAAGTAGGGATCGTTCTAGGCCGGGGATTAGGAGGGTTTACAAAATCACTTGGAATTGACTCAAAAACGTAAAAACAAGTTTAAAACACTAAACTAGACTCAAAGAATGCAAAACTAAACTTTAAAACACCAAAACAAACCAAAAGACTCAAAACAGCAAGTAAACACTCAAAACTGCCTTAAAAACACTTTCTGGGCAGTTTTGGACACTAAGGAGGAATTTGGACGAAAATTTGTTTTGACTTGACTCAAGACACTTAAAAACACAAACTAAATTGATTTCTAACTATTTTGACACTTGAAAATAAAGGGGGATTTGGTTTTGACGAATTTGAAAACAAAACAAAAACTTTGTAAAACAAACAGATTGTAAAAACGAATTTGATTTAAATGGGTGAATGGAAGGCTAGCTAAGGGGTTCATCTCCACACATGTTATACTTGCATACGAAACGATTTCCAATTGCTTTTCAATAAACCATGAATTCTCAACGCCCCAAGTTAATTAGGTCCGCTTAAATTAACCTTCAGATTTTCCTAACGTTATTGCATTGGATGATTGCATACGACAACCCAAAGCATTCCCCACAAGTCCCCTACATGATTGCATAATAGAGATACAAGCAAAAATCATTAAGTTCTATGAAAACCATAAGCATTGACGAAGCACTTGTTACTATGATTGCATGAAACTTATGCCAAGAATTTACTTAACGCGATTGAGATCATCAACCTTTACTACTTGTGAATATAAGTTCATAACGATTAGGTGAAATTCCCTTATATCCTAGCATCAAATTCATGCATGCAAACTAAGTGTCGACCCTCAATCAACATACAAGAATAAGTTTTAATTCACATAGATAAGCAAATTGAATTCACAACTTATGAAACGCAATTAGAAGTAATCAAATCATATAGCAAGCATAAACATGGTTTCGAATCCCCCCCTAGCCAAGGGGGGGTTTAGTTCCTCATACGCACAAAACAAAGAGAATTGAATTTAAACATTGAAAGCAAAGGAAAAGAAACACCTAGAATTTCCAGCGACGCGGACTTGAATTGCATGAACTTCCGAGCTTCCTTCTCCTCCTCCTTGGTGCGGCAAAGGTCTAGGGACAGGTTCTTTGGGATTATGGATGGTGGAGAATGGTTATGGATGGATGTAGTAGTGTTTAGGGGAAGGGAATGGTGCGGCAAAGGTGTGGAGAAGTGTTTGGACGAATTTCTGAATTTATGGGATGAATGAATGTGTATGAGAGGTGGTGATCTGATTTAGGGGTTAATATGAGTATATATAGGCACTTAAAACCCTAGGGTAATCAGATATGGACTTGGATAACCCAAATCCACAAGGAAATAGGTTTAAACAATCATATTTTTAAAAGGAAAAGGGATAAGGTTTAGGTATCCTAAATGGATAAGGTGTCCTAAATGGATAAGGACTCCTCATTGCACTTGGAAACTTTGCCTATTAGGATTAGGAAACCTTGTCTTTATCATTCCTTCTTCATCTTGGACTCCTTTTCCTTCTTGGACTTGGAATTCTTCTTTGTTGCTGAAACTTGATGCCATTTGGATTTAACTTTCCTACTTCGAGTAGGAAACCTTGTTTGAGTAGGAATCTTCATTCTTCTAGGAATCCATCTCCAACTAGGAATCCCTTGTTGATTAGGAATCCTTCTTCAATTAGGAATCCTTCGTTGACTAGGATTTCTTCCTTTAATTAGGCGCTTTCCTACTTCGACTAGGAAACCTTGTTCAAGTAGGAAACATCATCTTCAAATCTTCAATTTCGTCCATCCTCTTAGCTCCAAGCATACGATGTCCATTCCAAGCTCTAATTTGCTCCAAAAGGCTCCAAAATGCATCCTTTTGCATACTTTGCCCTTAGAACCTGAAAATACATAAAACTAGCTCAAAAGACTACTTTAACTAAGGAAAAAACAATGTAAATGCACAAGAACAAGCTAACTAAGGCGCATAAATATGCTCCTATCATCTATGCACTTAGGTGAATTGAAAAATGATGGTGTGATTATACAATTGGCCGATCGTTCTAATGCCTATCCAAAAGGAGTTTTGGAAGATGTTTTAGTGCAGATCAATCACTTAATTTTTCCGGCGGATTTCTACATGCTTGAAATGGACGAGTCGGACCACTCCCCTACATTGCCCATCCTCCTTGGACGGCCATTCATGAAAACGGCTGAAACTAAGATTGATGTAGCCAAAGGATCAGTAACTATGGCATTTGGTGGTGATATGATTAGCTTTAATATTCCTGAATCTGTTGAGAATACTAATGATGTTCATTTTTGTTGTGCCATTGATGTGATTGAAAATATAGGGCAGAAACGTTCAACACTAATAAAAAAGAAAGTACCTCAAACCACCATCGAGGAGGAAATTGGAGTGAACAACAAGGAGTGCACGACCACTGATGCATTTGTTGATAGTGCTGCCACTTCATTGGAGCACATTGGTACGTCACCTAACCCAATTTCAATTCCCATTTTAACTAATAGGTTGTTACCTTCTATGGTACAGGTACCTAATCGAATGCAAGGTGATAAGGAAGGTTACATCGATTGTTGGAAGCAACACACCAAAATCAGAAATGACTACTATCCCGTTCCGTTCAAGGATTCAATGTGTGAGCACTTTGAGGAGCATGTCGTGGAGAATGTACCCCTCCATGCCGTGGGCCCTGTACAAGCTTAAATGGAGGTATCGTCCTGCTGAAAGACGTTAAAGCAAGCGCTTCTTGGGAGGCAACCCATGTATTCAAATAAGGAAGATTTTTGAATTGCTCCACAATCAGTTTTGCGTTTCTAAAAACTTTCCCTTTTTTGTAGTTTTACTTTGCCATGATTGTCATTTTTATTTGTTGCTTGTTTAATTGTTTTTGGTGTGGGTTTATTTTTGAAACACTGACAGTTATGCAAGGTATTTTTACATTCATAAAAAAGAAAGGAACATTAAGCAGATAAATACAAGAGGGAGCCTTCACAAAAGCTGCTTAGGAGAAGTCTCAGTAGTCGGTGGAGCCTCAGCAGTCGGCGGAGCCCCAGAAGGAGGAGGCATTGAAAGTTGATCATTTGGAGCTTCATTACGCGGTACAGCCCCAGAAGATGAAGGCAAATGCTGTTGGAACAAACCCACAAACCTTTGATGATCAAGTAAAATCTAACCATCAAATTCCTGCATCTGGTCAATCTTCCTCTTCATGTTTGTAGCATAGTTATGTGCGAGCCTGTGCAACTGTTTATTCTCATGCTTAAGCCCTCTAATCTCCTGCTTGAGACTCATCACTTCAGCCGCCAATGATTCAACTTGACGGGTTCGGGCAAATAGGCGTTGGGCAATATTAGACACGGAACTTGCGCACTGCACACTAAGAGCCAGAGAATCCTTAACAGCTAACTCATCAGACCGTTTGGCAAGTAGTCTGTTATCTTTGGGAGTGACAAGGTTCCTGGCTACCACCGCAGCTGTCATATCATTCTTCATCACCGAATCCCCAACGGTAAGGGGACCAGAAGGGGATATGAAGGCGGGACTGCCTCTTCACCAAGGTTCAAGTTAAAACGACGGTCGGAGGGGCCAGACATTTTCAGACGCGTTAAAGAAAGAACAGGTCGGATAAGTCAAGATCGTAGAAGTGCAAGAAGGGAGTTTTTACAGGCAAAAATTAAAGTGTGCTTTAAACACCCTATGTTCCTCTATAAAAATCAGCACGCGATGGGATTTCAGAGATCGAAGAGGCGAGCTCAGAAATCGAAGAGGCAAACTCAAAAATCAAAGAGGCACTAGCTTTCTCAAAAGCTGGGCTTGCTTAGAAACCACGGCCAATTTTCTTTTTCAAATTTGTCCGCACTTGTCACATGCAACCTCTGCACTCGACGGGATTTCAGAGATCGAAGAGGCAATTCCAGATATCGGAGAGGTATCTGCTTTTCCAAACGTGTCAGCATATGTCACATGCAGAGTAAGCGCCGATTCCAGATATCGAAGAGGCACTTGCTTTTCCAGACGTGTCAGCGCCTGTCACATCCACACTCAGCCTTGCGGAAATTACGGGCAATCTGTTGAAAATCCCTTGCAATTTCTGATTGTTTTGACCTAATTCCTTGTGGATTTGGGTTTTTCTAATCCATATCTGATTCCCCTAGGGTTTTAAGTGCCTATATATACTCATATTAACCCCTAAATCAGATCACAACTCACCACAATTCAGAATTAACTCCAGAAATTCGTCCAACCTTCTCTACACTCTTGCCGCACCCACCAAACACCATTCTACACCTTTGCCGCACCATTCCCTTCCCCTAAACACTCATACATCCCTCCATAACCATTCATCCATACACATAAGGCCCTAAACCTGTCCCTAAGTCCTTTGCCGCACCAAGGAGGAGGAGAAGCATGCTTAGAAGTTCATGCAATTCAAGTTAAAGCCGCTGGAATTTCTAGGTGTTTCTTTTCCTTTGATTTCAATGTTTAATTTCAATTCTCTTTGTTTTGTGC
>VIEB01001832.1:0-26719 GCA_006547085.1 Malus baccata | reverse complement strand
CCATTTAAATCAAATTCGTTTTTACAATCTGTTCTATTTTACAAAGTTTGTTTTGCTTTTAAATTCGTCCAAAACCAATCCCCCTTTGTTTTAAAGTGTCAAATTAGTTAGTAAGTGTTTTAGTTTGTGTTTTTAAGTGTCTTAGGTCAAGATAAAACTCAATTTTCGTCAAAATCTTGTTTAGAGTCCAAAACTGCCTTAAAACCACTTTCTGGGCAGTTTTGAGTGTTTTTGTGTTGTTTTGAGTCTTTTGGTTTGTTTTGGTGTTTTAAAGCTTAGTTTTGTATTCTTTGAGTCTATTTTAGTATTTTAAACTTGTTTTTACGTTTTTGAGTCAATTCCAAGTGATTTTGCAATCCCTCCTAATCACTGGTCTAGAACGATCCCTACTTACATACATTGCTACAATTGATAAAAAGAGGGTTAATTTGAGTGCTAGTTAATATCATATCACCCGCCGTGCAAAAGAAACAAGCAGAGAAGAATGCAGACTGCACAATCAAATCAACTCAGCAGAAGGAGTCTGATTTGAAACCAAGGAACTCTCATATTCCTTGCTCAGAATTCCAAACAAGTTCGAGATCAAAGCTGTGGAAAGAAAACAAGATTATCTATCTCCAAAACCAGATTTGCGTTCTTAAACTCTACTCTGTCTAATTTTTACTTTGCCATACTTGTCATATTTATTCGTTATTTGTTTGTGTGAGTTTATGCTTGAAACATTGAGCACAATGTTTGATTTAAGTGTGGGGGGGAGGGGTAACCATTTTGCATGAAATTCGTAGGAGTTTTTCACCCATTACTTCTAGTGTTGTTCCTTGCTGTTTTAAGTGTTTTTAAGCTGTTTTGGAGTGTTTCAGTGTGTTTTGACATAAAAATCAGAAAATCTCATAAAAATTTGAAAAATTGTTTTGAAGAACCCAAAAAGAGTTGTTTTTGTATGTTTATTTGTGTCTTAGGGTACCTTCCAACACAATGATGAGGATTTGGTCTTTAATTGCATGACTGTTAAAGAAAGTTATAAACATGGATGGAATTTTGATTTACTCTTTGGTGTATGCTTGGTTGTGGTTATAATTTATGAATTCACATGTAATCATAAAGGAAAAAATCAGTTTTGTAACATGCTTGAAAGAAGGAACTCAAATGTGCGCTACAACCTTGTGAGACTTGAGCCTAAACGTTTATTTGGAGAGTTAAATGTACCTAGTGTTTTAATTGGTTAAATGTACCTAGTGTAGGGTGTGTAGTCAGAAAATCTGAGTGAAAATTGAGTGCATATCTTGTAAGGAATTGAGCAAATTCTCTAAGGCATGTTACTGATAGGGGCATATTTATGCACCTTAGTTAGCTTGTTCTTGTGCATTTACATTGTTTTTCCTTAGTTAAAGTAATCTTTTAAGCTAGTTTTGTGTATTTTCAGGTTCTAAGGGCAAAGTATGCAAAAGGATGCATTTTGGAGCCTTTTGGAGCACATTTGAGCTTGGAATGGATGTCATATGCTTGGAGCCAAGAGGATTGATAGGAGCATATTTATGCCACTTAGTTAGCTTGTTCTTGTGCATTTACGTTGTTAGTTCGTAGTTATTTTAGTATTTTAAGCTATTTTCGTGTGTTTGTAGGTCCAATGGTTTAAAGTGGCAAAGAAGTGTATTTTGGAGCCTTTTGGAGCAGTTTTGGGCATCAAATGGATTGCACATGCTTGGAGCTAAGAAGATGGACGAAATTAAAGATCAAATGAGCTTAGGATTGAATGAAGATGTGAAGAATTGGATTCAAGACAAATGAAGAATGAAGAGTTCAAAATTGGAAGCCAAAGTTTCTAAAGTTGGAAGTTTCTATTCTTGGAGGTTTCCATTTGTGAAGGTTTCCATCTTTGGCTCTACACTTTCCTAATCCTAAGTCACATATGTTCCAGCCACAAAAGGGGTTCCTAAATCATTTAGGACACTTAATTATATGATTTTAGGAGACCTAGACCTATCCCTAATCCTTGCCGCACATGGGATCCTCTCCTTTCCTATTTTCTGATTTTAATTCACATTCCCCTTTTGTTTCTTCCATCCTTGCTGCACCCTACCTCATCTCCTTACCTATTTTCTGACCCAAAATTACATTCCCCTTTGTTCTAAAGCCTTGCCACACAAGGGGAGAGGTTCTTACCTATTTTGTGACCCAAAACACATTCCTAAAATCTGCCCTAAAATCTTTGCCGAATTTCCCTTCTTTTTCTCTTTAATTCCTGCACTTACCTTCCCTTTTTCCTTCAAATTTCTGACCTCTATTCACTTTCCTTTTCTCTGCCACAATTATTTACCTCTTTTCCTTCAAATCTGCCATATATTTTCCTCTCCTAAATTCATTAATTTCTGTTAGGTTTTCTTGGGGATTTGGAAAGCTAAATCCTTCCCTTAAACTACTTCAAATTTGTAGCCCTTCCTTGCCCTATAAATAAAGACCCTTGCAGCAGCTTTCGGGGTTCCACCCTTCACCATAACCAACCTATATCCATCCACCACCACAAATCACCACAAAAACCATCACTCATCCCTTGTGCCGCAGCAAAGAAGAAGGAAGGAGACCCTTGGACGTGCTTGTCATTCAAGACGTTGGATTGTTGGAGCGTTTCTAGGTGTTTTCATTCTTTGTTTTCAATATCTAAATTTATGTATCTTTGTTTTGCGAGTATGAGGAACTAAACCCCTCTTGGCTAGGGGGAATTTCGAAACCATGATTATATTTGCAATATGAATTGATTACCTTCAGTTGTGATTTCATAAGTTGTGAATTCAATTTGTTTAACTGCTTGATTGATAACTTATTCGTGTATGTTGATTAAGGAGGCCTACTTAGTTTGCATGCATGAATATGATGCTAGAGTATAAGGGAGTTTCACCTAATAGTTACAAACTTATATTCACAAGTAGTGGAGGTCGCTTATAAACGATCGCGTTAAATGAATTCTTGGCACTAGTTTCATGCTCATCATAGTAACGAATGCCTCGTCAATACTTATAGTTTTCATGATGCTTAATGATCTTTGATTGTATCTTTATTGTGCTTTTCACGTAAAGGACTTTTGAAGAATGCTTTGAATTGTTGTATGCGCTTTCCCATCCAATTCATTAACTTAAGGAGAACTTGAAGGTTAATTTAAGCGGACCTAATTAACCTGGGGTGTTGAGTTTCATGATTTATCGAAAGAACAACTGAAAATTGGTTTATGTGCAAGTGTGTCATGTGTGGAGAAGGACCTTCTAGCTAATCCATCATCCATCCATTCATCTTAATTTCGTCCAAAATCTGTTTAGTTTTAAGTTTCTGTTTTGTTTTGCTTATTTTCGTCCAAAAACCCAATCCCCTTTACTTTGAAGTGTTAGATTAGTTTAAATCTGTTTTGGTTTTTGTTTTTAAGTGTCTTGAGTCAAGTTAAAACCAATTTTCGTCCAAATTTACTCTAGGTGGCAGATTTGAGTCAATTTCATTGTTTTGTGCTGTTTTGAGTCTTTTAAGTTTGATTTGAGTCTTGTGAGTCTTGTTAAGTGTTTTTAAGTTTATTTTTGTGTTTCTAAGTCAGTTTAGAGGTTTTAGCAAGCCCTCCTAATCCCCGGTCCAGAACGATCCCTACTTGCATCTTTACTACAATTTGACAACAAGAGGGTTTAATTTGTGTGTTTAGTTATTTTACGCATCAAGGATGGACGAAATTGAAGATTTGAAGATGATGTTTCCTACTTGAACAAGGTTTCCTAGTTGAAGTAGGAAAGTACCTAAGTGAAGATGGAATCCTAGTTGAATTAGGATTCCTAGTTGAATTAGGATTCCTTGAAGATGAAGATTCCTACTCAGACAAGGTTTCCTACTTGGAGTAGGAAAGTCAAAATCCAAATGGTCTCAAGAGAAGCAACAAAGAAGTTTTCCAAGTCCAAGAAGGAAAAGGAATCCAAAATGAAAAAGGAATGACAAAGACAAGGTTTCCTAATCCTAATAGGCAAAGTTTCCAAGTGCAATGAGGAGTCCTTATCCATTTAGGGCACCTTATCCATTTAGGATACCTTATCCTTGTTCTAGAACCCTTATCCAATAGTGCCGTAGGTTTTCCTTGCATTAGAGGGCTTCGAGAAGCCCTATCCTTTATCCTACAAACTTGTCGTGACTTTCCCTCTAGAAGGCTTGATTTCCCTTGCCTTGCAAGGCTTTCTAGAAGCCTTATCTAGTCTTATCCCTTCCTGCAGCACCTAGGACCCCTTTTCCCTTGCAAAATCTGATTGTTTAACCTATTTCCTGATGGATTTGGCTTTCTAGAAGGCCTAATCTGATTCACCTAGGGTTTTAGGGCCCTATAAATATGTGTGCCGCACCCCTTCACATTCACCACTCACCACAATTCACAATTCACTCCAGAAATTCACAACAACCCTTTGCCGCACCAATTCACTCCCATTCACCATACAATATGACCTTGCCGCACCCTCCACCCTTCCTAAACACTTCTACCTTAGTCCATACTCATCCACCCATACATATAAGTCCCAAACCTGTCCCTAAAGTCCTTTGCCGCAGCAAGGAGGAGGAGAAGGAGCCTTGAAAGTTCATGCCGTGCAAGTTCAAGTGGCTGGAAGTTTTAGGTGTTTCCTTTCCTTTGATTTCAATGTTTAAACTTATTACTCTTTGTTTTATGCTTATGAGGAACTAAACCCCCCCCCCCTTGGCTAGGGGGGGACTCGAAACCATATTATTGCTTGCTATATGCATTGATTTCCTCTAATTGTGTTTCATAAGTTATGATTTCAATTTACTTATCTTCATGAACTATAATTGATTTGTGTATGTTTGTTGAGAGTGCACGCTTAATTTTCATGCATAAATTGAATGCTAGGATATAAGGAAATTTCACCTAATCGTTATGAACTTATATTCGCAAGTAGTCAGTTGATCGCAATCGTGTTAAGTAAATTCTTGGCATAAGTTTCATGCAATTCATAGTAACAAGTGCCTCGTCAATGCTTATGGTTTTCATAGTACTTAATGATTCTTGCTTGTATCTCTATTATGCAATTCATGTGGGGAACTTGTGGGAAATGTTTTGGGTTGTCGTATGCAATCATCCAATCTAATAACCTTAGGAAAATCTGAAAGTTAACTAGTGCAATTCACGGTTAATTTGGGGCGTTGAGAAGTCATAAATTATTGAAATACAATTAGAAATCGTTTTATATGCAAGTAAGACGTGTGGAGAAGAACCCCTTAGCTAGCCTTCCATTCATCCATTTAAACCAAATTCGTTTTCAAAACTGTTTTGTTTTACAAAGTTTATGTCTTGTTTTTAAATTCGTCCAAACCAATTCCCCCTTTGTTTTAAAGTGTCAAATTAGTTAGTAAGTGTTTTACTTTGTGTTTTTAAGTGTTTTGATTCAAGTTAAAACCCAAATTCGTCCAATTTGGTGCTTAGTGTCCAAAACTGCCCAGAAAGTGGTTTTTAGGCAGTTTTGAGTCTTTTGGTTTGTTTAAGTGTTTTAAAGTTTAGTTTTGCATTTTTTGAGTCTAATTTAGTGTTTTAAACTTTTTTTTACGTATTTGAGTCAGTTTTCAAGTGATTTAGCAATCCCTCCTAATCCCCGGCCTAGAACGATCCCTACTTACATAACTTGCTACAATTGATAAAAAGAGGGTTTAATTTGTGTGCATACATATTTCGCATCAGTTACTACATTCAAAACATTGTTTTAATTGGTTAAATGTGAACTAGTAAGTGGTGACTATGATTAAGTATGTGCTCAAGTTTTAAGTTGACTAAAATCTGTGGGAATGATGATTTTTAACTTGTCATGTGCGTTGGAAATCCCTGAGGCAAACGTTGGAAGGTTTAGGTTGTGTTTTGTATTTGATAAGCTCATATTTATATATATTTTACGTAAAATTCACTTGTCTTTTCTTAGTTAGTTCCGTATATTTTTGAGCTATTTACTAAGTTTTTGAGTTTTGTTTGATTTATCAAGCAAAGAAAAGAAAAGTAGCACAAGTGAGTTATTAACTAACAAATTCGTCAAAACTGCCTGTGCAGATTAGCTGACTTTGGAAGCATGTTACGAACAGCTCAGAATGAATGAGAGAATGAGCCTTATATGCATGGAAAGCTATGGATGTGATGTCTATTTTCTGGAGGAATTTACGGATTGTTAATATCATTTTTCTAGAAGAAGTTATGGGCATTGTAACACTGAAAGGTTCAGAAAAGGGCTAAGCAGATTTGGCTAATAAAGTGAGAAGGTAAACGCACTTGTTTTGTGCTTTGCTTTGTCATCAACACTCAACAGAAAATGGGGTTATGATTGCACTCATTTGGCTTTGGAGCAAGTGGAAATGCACAGCTAGATGATGAACAAGGCACATGGAAGAAACATGGACAGCACACACACAAAGAGAAAGGCATGGCATGGACAGTTTGACATAGGCGGAAAATGGGTGGATTGTTGGCTGAAATACTGAAGAATATGTGTGTGCAAATGCAAAGGAAAAACACACACACATGAGCAGAAAATGGGTTGATTTGTGGTTGAAATGATGGAGGTCATGTGTGTGCAAATGTAAAGGGAAACATGGACATCACACACCCATACAAACTGCACATGCAAGGAATTGAAGTGGTCCTCTCCTTAGCCTATAAATACATCCACCATTCCCCTCCTTCCTAAGGACAATCTTGATCCATCAAAAGAGCTTCATTCACAAACACAATTTCCTTGTAGTGACCTCCATCCATTCATCTAGCCATACTACATCTCACCAATCCATACACTTTCATCTCTTAGCCGTGCAAATCCATTCCATACATTCATCTAGCCATACTACATCTCACCAATCCAACACTTTCATCTCTTAGCCGTGAAAATCCATTCCATCCATATATCCATGCACATCCTAGACACTTGTGCTACAACAAGGTGGTGAAAACAAAGGTCCTTGGCGTTTCAAGCTTGGAACTTTGGAGCGTTTTAGGTGTACTTCGTTCTTGCTTTCAATGTCTACTTTGTTATTTTCTAATTTTGTTGCAATTATAAGTGGCTAAACCCCTATTTAGTTAGGGGGAAGTTTGAAGCCATGAACATGCTTATTAAGGATGTATACTTAGTTTTCATGCATGAATTAGATGCTAGAATATAAATGAGTTTCACCTAATCGTTACAAGTTTATATTCATGAGTAGTGAAGGTTGTTTATCACAATCGCGTTAATTGAATTCTTGGCAATTGTATCATGCATTCATAGTTATAATTGCCTCGTCAACACTTATGATTTTCATTGAATGTAATGATGTTTGATTGTATCTCTATTATGCATTCATATAGGGGACTTTTAGAGAATGATTTGGGTTGTCGCATGCATTCATCCAATTCAATGAGTAAAGGAAAATCTGAGGGTTAATTTGTGCATGGGTGTTGAGTATCATAGTTTATTGAAAAGCAATTGGATATCGATTCATGTACAAGTGTGTCATGTGTGAAGAACGGACCTCTAACTAATCCATCCATCATTTTATTTCTCAAATTCATTTTATAATTTGCCTAGTTTTATAACTTGCTTGTTTATTTCAAATTCATCCAAATCAAAACCCCCATTTTACTTTCTTGTTCCAAAGTGTTTAAAATCTGTTTTGTTTGTGTTTTAGAGTGTTTTGATTTAAGTCAAAACGCTAAATTCGTCCAAAGTTGTGTTAGAGTCAGAAACTGCCTAGTTTGTGTTTTTAGGCAGTTTTAAGTATCTTTAAGTTGTTTTGAGTCTATTCAAACATCTTTGACTTTGTTTTTATGTTTTTGAGTTAGTTTAGAGGTTTTAGCAAGCCCTCCTAATCCCCGGTTTAGAACGATCCTTGCATTTATACTACAATTTGACAACAAGAGGGTTTAATTTGAGTGCTTAACTTTCATCGCATCAAATAACTCTCCAAATAAAGTTTAGGCTCAAGTCTCTTAGGGTTGTAGCGTTAGTTTGAGTTCCTTCCTTCAAGCATGTTACAAAAACTTTTTTTTTCCTTTGTGATTACATGTGAATTCGTAAACATTAATGATGTGAAAATTAACTAGCACTCAAATTAAACCCTCTTTTTGTCAAATTGTAGTGAAGATGTAAGTAGGGATCGTTCTAGACCGGGGATTAGGAGGGATTGCTAAACACTTGGAAACTGACTTAAAAACTCAAAAACAAAGTTAAAACACTAAACTAGACTCAAAGAATGCAAAACTAAAAGGCTCAAAACTGCCTAAAAACCACTTTCTGGGCAGTTTTGAGCACCTACACTAATTTGGACGAAAATTGATGAAAACTTGAATCAAACTACTTAGAAACACAAATCAAAACACTTTCTAACTAATCTAAGACTTCAAATTAAAGGGGGATTTGTTTTGGACGAAAATTTAACACAAAACAGAAACTTTAACTAAAACAGATTGTAAAAACGATTTTGGTGAAATAGATGGTTAAAAGGCTAGTTAGGAGGTTCTTCTCCACACATGTCACACTTGCAAACAAAACGATTTTCAGTTGTTCTTCCAATAAATTATAAATACTCCATGCCCCAAATTAACCGTGAATTGCACTAATTAACCCTCAGTTTTTCCACAAGTTATTAAGTTGGATGATTGCATACGACAACCCAAAACCTTCCCTACAAGTTCCCTACATGAATTGCATAATAGAGATACAAGCAAGAATCATTACGTTCTATGAAAAACATAAGCATTGACGAAGCATTCGTTACTATGAATTGCATGAAACTTATGCTAAGAATTCATTCAACGCGATCGTTTTCAAGCGACCTTCACTACTTGTGATTATAAGATTGTAACTATTAGGTGAAACTCCCTCATAATCTAGCATCATATTCATGCATGAAAACTAAGCGTGCACTCTCAATCAACATACACAAATAAGTTATCAATCAAATAGATGAACGAATTGAATCCACAACTTATGAAATAACAACTGAATGTAATCGAATCAAATTGCAAGCATGTACATGGTTTCGAATTCCCCCCTAACCAAGGGGGTTTAGTTCCTCATACTCACAACACAAAGAATATCAAAATTAAACATGGAATTCAAAGGAAAGACAACACCTAAAACGTTCCAGCAATCCTCAATTGAATGGCATGAACGTCCCAAGCTTTTTCTCCTCCTCTTGGCTGCGGCACAAGGAATAGGACAGGTTCTAGGGGTTATTTAGATGGTTGAGTAGGTAAGGAATGATATGGTAGTGTTTAGGGGACATGGGGGTTGCGGCAAGGTGTGAAAAGATGGCAGATTGGTGGAGGAAAGCTGCTGCAAGGGGGCTGAATATATTTGGACGAATTTCTGGAGTGAATGGATGATCTGGGAGGTGGTAGGTTCGGCCAAAAGCTTTAAAGGAGTATATATAGGCACTTAAAAACCCTAGCAATCAGATTAGGGTTTCTAGAAGCCCAAATCCAACAGAAAATAGGTTAAAACAATCAGATTTTGTATGGGAAAAGGCCTAGGGTTCGGCTGGTTTAGTGGGCTAGGGTTAAGGCTTCTAGAACACCTTGCAAGGCAAGGAAATCAGGTATTTAAAACCCTAGGTGCGGCATAGGCTTGGGGAGATCAGATTTGTCAATGGGCTAGGGTTTAGGTTTGTAAAATAAGGCTTCTAGGATGGAAAGGTGCGGCATGGGCTTAGGGTTTCTAATCAGATTTTTGCATGTGAACAAGGCCTAGGTGTGGCTGATTAGGTGGGCTAGGGTTAGGGTTTAGGTGCGGCATAGGTCCAAAAGGTAAGGATGGGTCATCCAAAAGCCCAAAGCTGAGAATAGCAACTCTCGAAATTGGAAACCTCCAAGAATAGAAACTTCCAACTTTAGAAACTTTGGTTGCCAATTCCGATTTAGGAAAGATCAACCCAAAATGGAAACTTTTAGGCATAGCTTTCCTACTTCAAGTAGGAAACCTCAAATCTTCAACTCTTCAATTCCATCCCATCCTTGTGTTCCAAGCATGTCCTTTTCAATCCAAGCTCACATTTTGCTCCAAAAGCTCCAAATTGCATCATTTCATGTAATATGTCCTTTAAACCTGAAAACACATGAAAGTAGCTTAAAAGACTACTTTAACGAAGAAAACATAACAAAGATGCATAAGAACTAGCTAACTAAGGCGCATAAATATGCTCCTATCAATTAACTACCACCAAGCATATAGAAGTCCGCTGGAAATACTAAGTCATTAATCTGCACCAAAACATCTTCCAAATTTTTATGAGATTTTTGGATTTTTATGTCAAAACACACTAAAATGCACCAAAACAGCTTAAAAAGACTTAAAAACAGCAAGGAACACTTTGGAAGTTATGGGTGATTGATGCGTAAAATAACTAAACACACAAATTAACCCTCTTGTTGACAATTGTAGTATGGATAAGTAGGGATCGTTCTTAAACCGGGGATTAGGAGGGATTGCTAAAACACTCTTAAACTGACTCAAATCTGTAAAATAAAGTTTAAAATACCAAACTAGACTCAAAGAATGCAAAACTAAACTCTAAAAGACTAAAACAAATCAAAAGACTCAAAACAGCAAACAAACACTCAAAACTGCCTAAAAACCACTTTTTGGGCAGTTTTGGGACTCTAACATAATTTGGACGAATTTTAGTTTTCTAATGACCTAAAACACTTAAAAACATATTCTAAGACAAGTTTTAGTTAATATGACTCAAAGAAATAAGGTGGGATTGATTTTGGACGAAAATAAATAAAACAAAACAAGAACAAAGTAAACAGATTTTGAGACAAAGTTAAGTAAATTGATGGGTGATAGATCAACTAGAGGGTTCTTCTCCACTCATGATACACTTGCATTCAACTTTGATTTCCAATTGCTTCTTTCAATGAATTATGAATCTCAACGCCCTAGGTTAACTGTGATAGCACTTTTTTAACCTTCAAGTTTTCCTAAAGTTAGTGAATTGGATGGGAATGCACATGCAACAACTCAAAACATTCTCTAAAAGTCCCTTACGTGAAAAGCACAATAAAGGTACAATCAAAGATCATTAAGCTTCATGAAAACTATAAGCATTGACGAGGCAATTGTTACTATGAAAAGCATGAAACGTTTGCCAAGAATTCACTAAACACGATCGTTTATAAGTGATGTGAAAATTATGTGGACACACAAATTAAACCCTATTTGTGACAATTGTAGTAACGATGTAAGTAGGGATCGTTCGAACCGGGGATTAACCAGGGGTACTAATGATAGCAGCATATTTATGCGCCTTAGTGAGCTAGTTCTTATGCATTTTTGTTATGTTTTCTTAGTTTAAAGTAGTCTTTTAAGCTAGTTTCATGTGTTTTCAGGTTTTAAGGGCATATTACATCAAATGATGCAATTTGGAGCCTTTTAGAGCAAAATGGAGCTTGGAATGGAAGTCACATACTTGGAGCCAAGGGAATGGACGAGAATGAAGATTTGAAGATTTGAGGATTCCTAATTGAAGGAGTCCTAATCTACGAAGGATTCCTAATCAACGGAGGAGTCCTAGTTAAGGATGGATTCGTAGTCAAAGATGGATTCCTAGAAGTATGAGGATTCCTACTCAAACAAGGTTTCCAAGATGAAGAAGGAGAAGAATTCCAAGTCAAGGGAGGATTGAGACATGTTTTCCTAATGCTAGAAGGACTCCTAAGTGTTGTAGGACACAAATGAGAAGTTTCTAGAGTGTTCCCCTCCTTGCCGTGAGTTTCCTATCAGTTTTGGGGCTTTCTAGAAGCCCTATCCCTAATCCCTACATTGGTGCCGCACCCTAGCCTTCTAGATACCCTAGTTCCTTACCTTGCAAGGCATTCTAGAAGGCCTATCCATATCCTATAATTCCTGCCGCACGTTGGTGAACCTTCTCCCTTGTGGATTCTGATTTCTAAGCCTAATTCCTTGTGGATTTGGATTATTCAAGTCCATATCTGATTCCCCTAGCGTTTTAAGTGCCTATATATACTCATATTAACCCCTAGATCAGATCACCACCTCTCATACACAATCATTCACTCCACAAAATCAGAAATTCGCCCAAACCTCTCCACACCTTTGCCGCAGCCACCAAACACCATTCTCCCTAGTTTTAAGTTCTTGCCGCACCATCCCCTTCCCCTAAACACTACTACATCCCTCCATAACCATTCATCCATACACCTAAGGCCCTAAACCTGTCCCTAAGTCCTTTGCCGCACCAAGGAGGAGGAGAAGGAAGCTTGGGAGTTCATGCAATTCAAGTTCGCGTCGCTGGAATTTCTAGATGTTTCTTTTCCTTTGATTTCAATGTTTAAATTCTATTCTCTTTGTTTTGTGCATATGAGGAACTAAACCCCCCCCTTGGCTAGGGGGGATTCGAAATACATGTTTATGCTTGCGATATGATTTGATTACTTCTAATTGCGTTTCATAAGTTGTGAATTCAATTTACTTCTCTATGTGAATTACATTGATTTGTGTGTGTTGGTTGAGAGTGCACGCTTAATTATCATGCATAAATTGAATGCTACGATATAAGGAAATTTCACCTAATCGTTATGGACTTATATTCACAAGTAGTAAAGGTTGATGATCTCAATCGCGTTAAGTAAATTCTTGGCATAAGTTTCATGCAATCATAGTAACAAGTGCTTCGTCAATGCTTATGGTTTTCATAGAACTTAATGATTCTTGCTTGTATCTCTATTATGCAATCATGTAGGGGACTTGTGGGGAATGCTTTGGGTTGTTGTATGCAATCATCCAATTCAATAACGTTAGGAAAATCTGAAGGTTAATTTTAAGCGAACCTAATTAACTTGGGGCATTGAGAATTCGTGGGTTATTGAAAAGCAATTGGAAATCGTTTTGAATGCAAGTATAACATGTGTGGAGATGAACCCCTTAGCTAGCTTTCCATCCATTGTTTTAAGCCAATTTCGTTTTAAATTCTGTTTTGATTTACAAGTTTATGTTTTGTTTTCAATTTCGTAAAAACCAAATCCCCCTGAGGCAAACGTTGGAAGGTTTAGGTTCTGTTTTGGTTAGATTGTTTCGTTTTGTTTTCTTTGTTTTGTTTGTTTTGCTCGAGGACTAGCAAAAGCTAAGTGTGGGGGAATTTGATAGGAGCATATTTATGCGCCTTAGTTAGCTAGTTCTTATGCATTGTTGTTATGTTTTCTTCGTTAAAGTAGTCTTTTAAGCTACTTTCATGTGTTTTCAGGGTTAAAGGACGTATTACATGAAATGATGCAATTTGGAGCTTTTGGAGCGAAAAGTGAGCTTGGATTGAAAAGGACATGCTTGGAACACAAGGTTGGGACGGAATTGAAGAGTTGAAGATTTGAGGTTTCCTACTTGAAGTAGGAGAGTTAAGCCTAAAAGTTTCCTGTTTGGGTCGATCTTTCCTAAATCGGAATTGGCAACCAAAGTTTCTAAAAGTGGAAGTTTCTATTCTTGGAGGTTTCCAATTTCGAGAGTTTCTATTCTCGACTTTGGGCTTTTGGATGACCCATCCTTGCCTCTTGGACCTATGCAGCACCTAAACCCTAACCCAAGCCCACCTAATTAACATGCAAAAATCTGGTTACAAACCCTAGCCCTAGCCCACTTAGTGGCCGAACCCTAGGCCCTTTTCTCTTTAAAAATCTGATTACAAACCCTAGCCCATGTTCACTTAAGTGCCGCACAAACCCTAGCCCAATCTGATTTAATTAGGGTTTTAGGTGCCTATTTATATGCTCCTAAACACCCTAGCCGAAATCACCATTCATTCTACACAAAATCAGAAAATCATTCCAGCCATCCTCCATTCACGCCAGAATCTGTCCATCACCTTTGCCGAGCCAAACCTTCACCCAAATCCATAGTTTCTGACCTAAAACCCTCCTAGCCGTGCCCTACACCTATCCTAGATAGTTTTCCACCATTCCCCCTCATCCAAAGTCATCCAAATTCATCCAAAAACCCCTTAAATCCTCACTGCCGCAGCAAGGAGAAGAAGCAAGTTTCTGTGCAGATTTCAAAGTGGAATTCTTGGGCATTTTAGGTGTAATCTTTCTTATGTCTTTGATGTTTCAATTCAATAAACTTATTGTTGTGAGTATGAGGACTTAAACCCCCTTAGTTGGGGGGTGATTCGAAACCATGTACATGCTTGCAATTTGATTCGATTACATTCAGTTGTTATTTCATAAGTTATGGATTCAATTCGTTCATCTATTTGATTGATAATTTATTTGTGTATGTTGATTGAGAGTGCACGCTTACTTTTCATGCATAAATATGATGCTAGATTATGAGGGAGTTTCACCTAATAGTTACAATCTTATAATCACAAGTAGTGAAGGTCGCTTGAAACCGATCGCGTTGAATGAATTCTTAGCATAAGTTTCATGCAATTCATAGTAACGAATGCTTCGTCAATGCTTATGTTTTTCATAGAACGTAATGATTCTTGCTTGTATCTCTATTATGCAATTCATGTAGGGAACTTGTAGGGAATGTTTTGGGTTGTCGTATGCAATCATCCAACTTAATAACTTGTGGAAAAACTGAGGGTTAATTAGTGCAATTCACGGTTAATTTGGGGCGTTGAGTATTCATAGTTTATCGGAAGAACAACTGAAAATCGTTTTGCTTGCAAGTGTGACATGTGTGGAGAAGAACCTCCTAACTAGCCTTTTATCCATTCTTTTCATCAAAATTTGTTTTACAATCTGTTTCTTTTATAATCTGCCATTTAATCTATTTTCGTCCAAATCAAATCCCACCTTATTTCTTTGAGTCATTTTACTTAGAACTTGTCTTAGAATATGTTTTTAGGTGTTTTAGGTCATTAGGAAATCAAATTTCGTCCAAATTAGTGTAGGTGCTCAAAACTGCCCAGAAAGTGGTTTTTAGGCAGTTTTGAGCCTTCTAGTTGCTGTTTTAGTTTTTAGGTTTGTTTAAGTGTTGTAACTTTTAGTTTTGTATTCTTTGAGTCTAGTTTAGTGTTTTAAACTTCGTTTTTAAGTTTTTAAGTCAGTTTCCAAGTGTTTAGCAATCCCTCCTAATCCCCGGTTTAGAACGATCCCTACTTACATCTTTACTACAATTTGACAAAAGAGGGTTTAATTTGTGTGCTAGTAAAATATCATACCACCGGTTCACGAACATATTTTAGACTTTGACGACGATTTTGAGCGTGAGTTGAGACGAAAGAGGAAGAACCCGGAACCTAGTTAATCAAGTGCAAGTTCCGTCCTAATCCCCGGTCTAGAACGATCCCTACTTACATACTTTACTACATTTGTCAAAAAAGGGTTTAATTTGTGTGCTTAATATATTTCGCTAGGGCGGCTCCGGACAAAACTGCCGAGTTCGAATTGAAGTCAAGCTTGTTACATCACATTCCGAAGTACCATGGGCTGTCCATGGAAGATCCGAACAAGCACTTGAAGGAGTTTGAAGTCATTTGCTCAAGCATGACTCCAGTGAACGTGGATGAGAGCATCTTGAAGATGAAGGCCTTTCCCTTTTCTCTCCTAGAGAAGGCGAAAAATTGGTTGTACGAATTGGCTCCCGGAACTGTCACATCATGGGAGAGCATGAAACGAGCTTACTTGGAGAAGTTTTTCCCAACTTCTCGAGTCATCCTCTTACGCAAAAGGATAAGTGGCATTCAACAAGATGAAGGTGAATCCTTTCCTGCTTATTATGAACGTTTTAAATCTCTTGTTGCTTCATGTTCACAACATCAAATGAAGGAGGAACTACTTCTACAATAATTCTACGAGGGACTTCTACCAATTGAACGTCAAATGCTAGATGCCTCAGCAGGAGGAGCATTGGTGGACAAGACCCCTACGGCTGCAAAGATGTTGATTGCTAATCGAGCGTTGAACGCTCAACAATATGAAGGTGTTGGACAAAGGAGCATGCCACGGCAACATCAAGTCAATGAGGTAAGTGTCATAACCGAACTTCAAAATCAAATGGCTAACCTTACTACGTTGCTTTCTCAGGTGGTGGAAGGTCCAAAAGTCAAAACCGTAGCTTCTTGTGGCGTATGCTCCATGCAAAACCACCATATGGACAAGTGCCCACAATTGATCGAGAATAGAGGGTGGGAGACACTCAATGCCATGGGATATGGCAACCAATACCAATCACGTGGTGATCCGTTTTCCAATACTTACAATCCCGGTTGGCGTGATCATCCGAATTTCAAATGGCGCGACCCCCACCAAGGCCAACAACAAAGCGGATTTAGGCAACAACCCCCGGGTTTCTATCAAAAGCCGTTGGCACCACCACAAGCCCAAGCACAACCTGCCCAAAGCAATGCAGGTGATTCAAGTGATAATGATAAGATTTTTCAATTACTTACTACTTTGACGCAGGAAGTCCAAACTCAAAACAAAGAGAGGCAAATCCAAGACAAGAGGGTGGACAACTTGGAGAAGCAAGTGGGACAAATTGCCGAGTTCATGGGGCAATTTTGTGAGCAAGGAAGGTTGCCTAGCTCAACGGTGGTCAATCCGAAAGGTGGATTCGAATTTGCAAAAGCTATGCATTTGCGAAGCGGAAAGCAAGTCGGATTTGACCTCAAACCATCCAAGTCACGTTCCAACGAGGAGGAAGAGTTGAGAATTGAAGAGGAGGAGCAAAGGCCACTCACGGCCAAGGTGGAACCAACATTGCCGCAAGCTACAAGTGATCCCAATTCGTCCAATTCATCCAATAAAGGTAAAAACGTGTCAAGTTCAGTTCCTATTAATGATTTTCCTGTGAATGTTCCTTTTCCTAGTAGGTTTAAGCAAACAAAGAAAGAAGAAGCGGAAAAGGACATTTTGGAGATGTTTCGGAAAGTTCAAGTCAATATCCCTCTTTTGGATGCAATCAAGCAAGTCCCGAGGTACGCCAAGTTCTTGAAGGACCTTTACACCAATAGGAGGAGGATTTCGACCAAGGAGGTGGTCAAAGTATGTGAAAACGTCTCAGTCATCTTACAACGCAAGCTGCCCCCAAAATGCAAAGATCCGGGTAGTTTTACAATTCCGTGTGTTATTGGTAATTCTAGGTTTGAATCTGCCATGTTAGACTTAGGTGCATCTATAAATGTCATGCCATATTCAATTTATGCATCTATGAACCTAGGAGCGTTGAAAAACGATGGTGTGATCATACAATTGGCCGATAGATCTAATGCCTATCCAAAGGGAGTTTTGGAAGATGTTTTAGTGCAAGTTAATCATGTGATCTTCCCGGCGGATTTCTACGTACTTGAGATGGATGAATCGGACCATGCCCCTTCCTCGCCCATCCTCCTTGGAAGGCCATTCATGAAAACTGCTGGGACGAAGATTGACGTCTATAATGGCACTTTGACGATGGAATTTGATGGGGAAGTTATTAACTTCAATCTGTCTGATTCTATGAAGTATCCTAGTGAGAATCATTCATGTTTTGCTATTGATATACTTGATTCTTTGGCGCAGGACCATTTGGACAATTTGACGGACGATGCACTTGAATTGGTCATTGCGCAAGGAAAGCACATGCAAAACATTGAGGCAACCACCAAGGCACCCCACGGCATGCATGAAGAGTCCTTGGCCGTACACCCTAGTGAAACTATCATTGAGATGGTGGCTGCCCTCGAGTCATTGCCATCACAATCGGGTAAGTATTCGGGCCCTATTTTAAGTTCAGTTTCGGCTAATAAAATGCTTCCCTCAGTTGTGCAGCCACCTACACTTGAACTTAAGCCGTTGCCTAGTCACTTGAAGTAAGTTTTCTTGGGCGAGGATGACACGTTGCCTGTCATTATTTCATCCTCACTCACGGCACAAGAAGAGAGCAAATTGGTGCGAGTGCTTAAGGAGTACAAAACGGCAATTGGATGGACCTTGGTCGACATAAAGGGAATTAGCCCTACTACATGCATGCATCGCATACTTCTAGAGGAGGGGTCCAAAACATCCCGAGAGGCTCAACGCCGTGTCAACCCTCCGATGATGGAAGTTGTGAAGAAGGAGGTAATCAAGCTTTTGGATTGTGGAGTAATCTATCCAATCTCGGATAGTAAGTGGGTCTCGCCCGTTCAATGCGTTCCGAAGAAATCTGGAGTGACTGTGGTTGCAAATGCCGAGAATGAGCTTGTTCCTATGCGCATTCAAACCGGTTGGAGGGTGTGCATCGATTATAGGAAGCTAAACGCCGCCACGAGGAAGCATCACTTCCCATTGCCGTTCATCGACCAAATGCTTGAGAGGTTAGCCGGTTATGCTTTCTATTGTTTTCTTGATGGTTATTTTGGTTATAATCAAATTGTCATAACACCCGAAGATCAAGAAAAAACCACTTTTACATGCCCCTTTGGTACTTTTGCATATCGTCGCATGCCTTTTGGTTTATGTAATGCACCTGCTACATTTCAAAGATGCATGATGAGCATATTTTCTGATTATGTTGAGAAAATCATTGAAGTGTTTATGGATGATTTTAGCGTGTTTGGTGATTCTTTTGATGGTTGCTTGCATAATCTTAGTTTAATCATAAAACGTTGCGTTGAAACTAACCTTGTTCTTAATTGGGAAAAATGCCATTTCATGGTTAAACAAGGCATAGTTTTAGGTCATATAGTCTCTGAAAACGGTATTGAGGTTGATAAGTCGAAAATAGATCTTGTACGTCACTTACCCTCTCCAACTTCGGTTAGAGAGGTTCGTTCTTTTCTTGGCCATGCAGGTTTCTATCATAGGTTTATCAAGGATTTCTCGAAGGTTGCACAACCTCTTTGCCGTCTCCTACAAAAAGACGTGGTGTTTGAATTCACCAAGGAGTGCACGGCATCATTCAACCAACTCAAGGAGTTGTTCACCACGGCACCCATCATTGTTCCACCGGATTGGAGTCTACCTTTCGAGCTCATGTGTGATGCATCCGACTATGCTTTAGGAGCTTTTTTAGGACAAAGAAAGGACAAGAGGCCGCATGTCATATACTACACCTCACGGACATTGAATGATGCACTATTGAACTACTCCACTACGGAAAAAGAACTTCTTGCCGTTGTCTTTGCTTTAGATAAATTTTGATCATATCTAATTGGTACTAAAGTAATTGTTTTCACTGATCATGCAGCTCTGAAGTACTTGCTCACCAAAAAGGAGGCCAAGCCACGGCTAATTCGATGGATGTTGCTACTTCAAGAGTTCGACATAGAGATTCGAGACAAGAAGGGAAGTGAGAACGTGGTGGCTGACCACCTGAGCCGAATGGTGCACAATGAAGAGGCCTTACCTATTGCCGAGACATTCCCCGATGAACAACTGCTGTCCATTAAGGTTAGTGCACCTTGGTATGCCGATATTGTTAATTTTTTGGTGTCAAAACGTATTCCAAGTGAGTTCACTAGGCACCAACATGATAAACTTAGGCATGATGCACGGTTTTATGTGTGGGATGATCCGTACTTATGGAAATTTTGCCCCGATCAGATTATACGTCGTTGTGTGCACGATTCTGAATGTCATTCAATTTTGAGTTTTTGTCATACATATGCATGTGGAGGGCACTTTGGCACACAACGCACAGCCCTCAAGGTGTTACAATGTGGATTCTATTGGCCTAGTATTTTTAAAGATGCTAGAATTTTTTGCTTAACATGTGATAAATGCCAACAAATGGGTGGTATTAGTGCAAGGGACCAAATGCCGCAGGTTTCTATCCTAAATGTTGAAATTTTTTATGTTTGGGGTATTGATTTTATGGGTCCCTTCCCTTCATCATATGGTTTCATGTATATTTTGCTTGCGGTTGATTATGTGTCGAAATGGGTGGAAGCCAAGGCCACCCGGACTAATGATTCTAAAGTGGTTGCAGATTTTATTAGAACTAACATTTTTGCAAGGTTTGGAATGCCACGAGTGATCATTAGTGATGGAGGGTCACACTTTTGCAATCGGACCATTGAAGCGTTATTGAGGAAATACAGTCTCACCCATAAGGTTTCTACACCTTACCATCCTCAAACGAATGGCCAAGCCGAGGTTTCCAACCGAGAGATCAAGCAAATACTTGAGAAGACCGTTGGGCCAACAAAGAAGGATTGGAGCTTACGGTTAGATGATGCACTTTGGGCGTATCGTACGGCGTACAAAACCCCCATTGGGATGTCCCCCTTTCGACTTATCTATGGCAAGGCGTGCCATCTTCCCGTTGAATTGGAGCACAAAGCACTTTGGGCCATCAAGAAGTTTAACATGAACCTCGATGAAGCGGGAAGTCAAAGGAGATTGCAATTGAATGAGCTTGATGTGATATGGCATGAGGCATACGATAATGCAAGCATGGATGAAAGTTTGTTTGTGTCTTAGGGTACCTTCCAACACAATGATGAGGATTCGGTTTGTAATTGCATGACTGTTAAAGAGAATGATTAACATGGATGAAAGTTTGATTTACTCTTTGTTTATGCTTGGTTGTGGTTATAACTTATGAATTCACATGTAATCATAAAGAAGAAAAAATTAGTTTTTGTAACATGCTTGAAGGAAGGAACTCAAACAAACGCTACAACCATGTGAGACTTGAGCCTAAATGTTTATTTGGAGAGTTAAAATCTGTGCATTCTTGTTTTCTAAAGTCGTTGCATGATCTTATTATTCTTTGCTTGGTTACTACTTAGAAGGCGTTTCATCATTGAGTTCCAAATGCTAGAACTCATGCCAATTTCATTCAAAACATGTTATTGAATTGCATAACACATATTCAAGATGAAGTTAGTAGTTACCACCATAGCCAAAAAGCCTTCATTCCATGCATTCGTTTTTGTAGGTTTAACCCCGTTGAGCCTTGTTTAGCCTATATTGTTTGTTAACCCACATTATCCTTACCTAGCCTAGATTAGGATTATCCATACCCTTGTTCTTAGAACGTAGTTAAGCATGACTCAAGATGAATTCCTTTGATCGTGGTATTGCAGAAACATAAGTGTGGGGGAAGGAACTTTTGTGTGCCAAAAGAAATAGAAGGGCACGGGTTAGGAAAAAAAAAAACAAAAGTAAAATTCGTGCAAAATAGAAAGAAAAAAGAAAAAGTTGTGAAAAGTATGAAAAGGAGTTGGAAGAGCATAAAAATGAGCTCTAAGTTGTTGATTGTTGAAGAAAGGGTCCAAAAAGTTGAATTTGACCCTAAGTATGCATGCGTATTCCCCTTTGTGTTTGAAGTTGTTTTCTACACTCTAAAGTGAATTCTAAGTGTCGATTTCATTGCTTTGCTTACTATTGTTTTAAGAACGTTTGTTTATCCTTTACCCTTCTTTGTTAGCCAATACCCCAAGCCCCGTCACAACCCTTGACTTTAATCTTGAGTGTTATGTGTTTCAATTTGTGGAGTTTAAAATTGGTATGAGCATATGGTGTCACTGGTTCTCGCATCTAAGTAGTAGCATTCCATTCATGAGATCATATATATAAACATGTTGTTAACTCCGGAAAAGTGCTTTCTTTGTTATACATATATGTGAGCATTCGTTTTCATATTTACATCTATCTTCTCACATATAACTAGTATAGGGTGTGTAGTCAGAAAATCTGTGTGAAAATTGAGTGCATATCTAGTAAGGAATTGAGCAAATTCTATAAGGCATGTTACTACATTCAAAATCATGTTTTAATTGGTTAAATGTGAACTAATATGTGGTGACTATGATTAAGTATGTGCTTAAGTGTGAAGATGACTAAGATCTGTGGGAATGATGATTTTTAATATGTCATGTGCATTGGAAATCCCTGAGGCAAATGTTGGAAATTTTAGGTTATGTTTTGATTATTTTGTTTCGTTTTTACTTTGTTTCGTTTTGTTTTGCTCGAGAACTAGCAAAAGCTAAGTGTGGGGGAATTTGATAGGAGCATATTTATGCGCCTTAGTTAGCTAGTTCTTATGCATTTTTGTTATGTTTTCTTAGTTTAAAGTAGTCTTTCAAGCTAGTTTCATGTGTTTTCAGGTTTTAAGGGCATATTACATCAAATGATGCAATTTGGAGCCTTTTAGAGCAAAATGGAGCTTGGAATGGAAGTCACATACTTGGAGCCAAGGGAATGGACGAGAATGAAGATTTGAAGATTTGAGGATTCCTAATTGAAGAAGGATTCCTAATCAACGGAGGAGTCCTAGTTAAGGATGGATTCATAGTCAAAGATGGAATCCTAGAAGTATGAGGATTCCTACTCAAACAAGGTTTCCAAGATGAAGAAGGAGAAGAATTCCAAGTCAAGGGAGGATTGAGACATGTTTTCCTAATGCTAGAAGGACTCCTAAGTGTTGTAGGACACAAATGAGAAGTTTCTAGAGTGTTCCCCTCCTTGCCGTGAGTTTCCAACATTTCCTATCAGTTTTGGGGCTTTCTAGAAGCCCTATCCCTAATCCCTACATTGGTGCCGCACCCTAGCCTTCTAGAGACCCTAGTTCCTTACCTTGCAAGGCATTCTAGAAGGCCTATCCATATCCTATAATTCCTGCCGCACCTTGGTGAACCTTCTCCCTTGTGGATTCTGATTTCTAAGCCTAATTCCTTGTGGATTTGGGTTATTCAAGTCCATATCTGATTCCCCTAGGGTTTTAAGTGCCTATATATACTCATATTAACCCCTAGTTTTAAGTTCGCCCAAACCTCTCCACACCTTTGCCGCAGCCACCAAACACCCTTCTCCCTAGTTTTAAGTTCTTGCCGCACCATCCCCTTCCCCTAAACACTACTACATCCCTCCATAACCATTCATCCATACACCTAAGGCCCTAAACCTGTCCCTAGACCCTTTGCCGCACCAAGGAGGAGGAGAAGGAAGCTTGGGAGTTCATGCAATTCAAGTTCGCGTCGCTGGAATTTCTAGGTGTTTCTTTTCCTTTGATTTCAATGTTTAAATTCTATTCTCTTTGTTTTGTGCATATGAGGAACTAAACCCCCCCTTGGCTAGGGGGGGATTCGAAATACATGTTTATGCTTGCGATATGATTTGATTACTTCTAATTGCGTTTCATAAGTTGTGAATTCAATTTACTTCTCTATGTGAATTACATTGATTTGTGTGTGTTGGTTGAGAGTGCACGCTTAATTATCATGCATAAATTGAATGCTAGGATATAAGGAAATTTCACCTAATCGTTATGGACTTATATTCACAAGTAGTAAAGGTTGATGATCTCAATCGCGTTAAGTAAATTCTTGGCATAAGTTTCATGCAAACATAGCCACAAGTGCTTCGTCAATGCTTATGGTTTTCATAGAACTTAATGATTCTTGCTTGTATCTCTATTATGCAATCATGTAGGGGACTTGTGGGGAATGCTTTGGGTTGTTGTATGCAATCATCCAATTCAATAACGTTAGGAAAATCGGAAGGTTAATTTAAACGGACCTAATTAACTTGGGGCATTGAGAATTCGTGGGTTATTGAAAAGCAATTGGAAATCGTTTTGAATGCAAGTATAACATGTGTGGAGATGAACCCCTTAGCTAGCTTTCCATCCATTGTTTTAAGCCAATTTCGTTTTAAATTCTGTTTTGATTTACAAGTTTATGTTTTGTTTTCAATTTCGTAAAAACCAAATCCCCCTTTGTTTTCAAGTGTCAAATTAGTTAGAAAGTGTGTTAGTTTGTGTTTTCAAGTGTTTTGAGTCAAGTTAAAACCTATTTTCGTCAAAATCTTGTTTACAGTTCAAAACTGCCCAGAAAGTGGTTTTAAGGCAGTTTTGAATGTTTTTGTGTTATTGATGTGAAAATTAACTTGACACACAAATTAAACCCTATTTGTGACAATTGTAGTAATGATGTAAGTAGGGATCGTTCTAACCGGGGATTAACTAGGGGTGCTAATCTAATACAAATCGACTTAGAAACACAAAAACTAAACTTAAAGACTCTAATTAGACTACTAAGATTCAAAACAGATTTGAAACACTCAAATCTGCCCAAAACTGACTAAAACAAGTTAATTGACTCAAACAGCAACTAAGACAAGATTTGGACGAATTTGACAAAACTTATGACTCAAAATACTTAAAAACACCAAAGAGGACAGATTAGGAAGACTCAAACTTAACAAAATATGGGGGAATTGTGTTTGGACGAATTGAACTAAATGCACAAATTGTAAATTAAAACAGATTGTAAACTAAATGTGATGAATCAATGGGTGATGGAATGGCTAAGGGGTTCTTCTCCACACATGAAATTTATGCAACGTAAATCGATTTCCAGTTATCAATTCAATAAGTTATGAACCTCGACACTCCAAGTTAATTAGGTTCGCTTAAATTAACTTTCAGATTTCCCTAGAATCATTGAATTGGATGAATATGCATCGCAAACAAATTATTCCTAACAAGTTCTAAAGGAAAACAGAAATTAAAACCCTAGGTTGATTAGGAAATCAGAAATTAAGTCTAAGGATTCTAGAATTAGGAAATAAAATCAGAAACTTAAAGGAAATAGCAAGGGAAATTCGGCTAGGGTTTAAAACACAAAAGGAAAGTGTTTTAAAGCCTAGAATCAGGAAATAAGATCAGAAACTTAAAGGAAATAGCAAGGGAAATTCGGCTAGGGTTTAAAACACAAAAGGAAAGTGTTTTAAAGCCTAGAATCAGGAAATAAGATCAGAAACTTAAAGGAAATAGCAAGGGAAATTCGGCTAGGGTTTAAAACACAAAAGGAAAGTGTTTTAAAGCCTAGAATCAGGAAATAAGATCAGAAACTTAAAGGAAATAGCAAGGGAAATTCGGCTAGGGTTTAAAACACAAAAGGAAAGTGTTTTAAAGCCTAGAATCAGGAAATAAGATCAGAAACTTAAAGGAAATAGCAAGGGAAATTCGGCTAGGGTTTAAAACACAAAAGGAAAGTGTTTTAAAGCCTAGAATCAGGAAATAAGATCAGAAACTTAAAGGAAATAGCAAGGGAAATTCGGCTAGGGTTTAAAACACAAAAGGAAAGTGTTTTAAAGCCTAGAATCAGGAAATAAGATCAGAAACTTAAAGGAAATAGCAAGGGAAATTCGGCTAGGGTTTAAAAGGTGCAAGAAATGTGTATTTGATGTCCTAGAATGCTTAGGAAGTCTTCATAATTGCTGGAACTTTTAGGGACATTTAGGAAAAATCAAACCAAAGTAGGAAACTTTGGCTTAACTTTCCTATTTCAAGTAGGAATCCTTGTTGGAGTAGGAATCCTTGTTCTTCTAGGAATCCTCATGTGATTAGGAATCCATCTTCAATTAAGAATCCTTCGTTGATTATGAATCCTTCTTCATGTAAGCACTTTCCTACTTCAACTAGGAAACCTTGTTCAAGTAGGAATCATCATCTTCAAGTCTTCAAATTCGTCCAAACCTTGGCTCCAAATATGTGACATGCATTCCAAGCTCCATTTTGCTCCAAAAAGCTCCAAAATGCATCTTCTTGCATCCTTTGGCCTTAAAACCTGAAAACACATAAAACTAGCTTAAAAGACTACTTTAACTAAGAAAACACCATGGAAATGCATAAGAACTAGCTAACTAAGGCGCATAAATATGCTCCTAGCAGTTATTTTGAGTCTTTTGGTTTGTTTTGGTGTTTTAAGTTATAGTTTTACATTCTTTGAGTCTAGTTAGTGTTTTAAACTTGTTTTTACGTTTTTGAGTCAATTCCAACTGATTTTGCAATCCCTCCTAATCCCCGGCCTAGAACGATCCCTACTTACGTATTTTGCTACAATTGATAAAAAGAGGGTTTAATTTGTGTGCTTATATGTTTCGCATCAACTAATCACTTCAAAACTGAATTAGAAACGCAAAAACAAAGTTTAAAACACTAGATTAGACTCAAAGAATGCAAAACTAACGTTTAAAATACTCAAATGAACCAAAAACTCAAAACAGCAACCAAAAGACTCAAAACTGCCTTAAAAACACTTTCTGGGCAGTTTTGAACACAAAGCACCAAATTGGACGAATTTGGGTTTTAACTTGTACCAAAACACTTAAAAACATAAACCAACACACTTTCTAACTAATCTAGGACTTCAAAATAAATGGGGATTTGATTTGGACGAAAATAAACTAAATGGGCAGATTGTAAAGAAAACAGATTGTAAGACAAAATTGTGATGAATCAATGGATGATGGAATAGCTAAGGGTTTCTTCTCCACACATGAAATATATGCAACGTAAATCAATTTCCAGTTATCAATTCAATAAGTTACGATCCTCGACACTCCAAGTCAATTAGGTCCGCTTAAATTAACCTTCAGATTTCCCTAGAATCATTGAATTGGATGAATATGCATCGCAAACAAATTATTCCTAACAAGTTCTCTATATGAACATCATGATAAAGACACAAGTTAGAATCATTACGTTCTTTGGAAATCATAAGCATCGACAAGGCATTTGTACCAATGAAAAGTGATAGGAGCATATTTATGCGCCTTAGTTAGCTAGTTCTTATGCATTTTTGTTATGTTTTCTTCGTTAAAGTAGTCTTTTAAGCTACTTTCATGTGTTTTCAGGGTTAAAGGACATATTACATGAAATGATGCAATTTGGAGCTTTTGGAGCAAAAAGTGAGCTGGAGTGTGGTGTATGCAAATGGAGCACTAGGAATGGACGAGTTTGAAGGTCAAAGGAGCTTAAGAATGAAGAAATGAAAGTGATGAACTAAGAATTCGGAATTGGAA
>VIEB01001831.1:0-40281 GCA_006547085.1 Malus baccata | reverse complement strand
AAAACATATTATGAAAAACAAACAAGAATACCATAAGAAAATAAGCCAATAGTAATGATGCCAACCAGCTTATTCTTACAATTCATGAGTTTCCTACTTAAATATGACACTTACACTTGAACCATTTCTAATAATTGGTCCTGCAGCAGAAGCAGAACTGGTGTTGCAATAATCATCTAGTGGTGGTGGCAAAACACTCCCTGAACGCCGTTGCATACTGTTTTCTGTACCAGTAATTTGTTGTACCCTACTCCTTCAAAACAGTTAAGTAATTATTAAGTCATTCAAGGAAAACACTATGCAAATTAAAAAAAAAAAAAAAACATGAACCAAGAGAAAACAATAGAAATTAAACTAGAAAGAAAAGTTGGGCGTTATTAGAGCATTTTAAGGTATAATATATTTCTCAAACAGTCAGTTCCACATTTCTCTTCAATGAATATAATGTAACATTTATGAATGAACTTTGAATTTCAATGCAGTTAAAAGAAGGGACCATATCAAAATTTATGGGATGAATTTATATGAGAAATCTCATCAATACTACAGACAACATGATAAGCATTAAGCTGAACAAAGGAGTTTATGTACAAAGGAGATCTCAGGTTACAATTCCAGATTTATTGAAAGTGCTGTGGATTTAGGAGGACATACAAATTGTGCCTCACCAACTTTTTTAAATGCTTCATGGTGAAATGAAAGATTTTTTAAGGCTCATCTCATTGGTAACATACCTCTAGCATAAGCTTCAGAATATTTAGCCATAATAAATACCTCTTTCAAAACCTCCTTAAGATTCTTAAAATCAACAAAACAAGCACAGTGCACTGGTTATTTTAGAGAGAGAAATTAGGGCAGTACACAGGTCATTAACAAAAAAATGACCAGGGTAGAGAACTAAATACCTAGTGTATAAACACCAACAACAACAAAGCCTTTTCCCACTAAGTGGGGTCGGCTATTAAATACCTAGTGTATGCAGAAATTATTTCATCTTTAGTGAAACTATCCTCCTGAGACCCAACCTCGTGCAGATACAAACAATCAGGATTGGTGCAAGGCTGGAAACAACAAAAAGTCAATCTCAATTCAGATTCAACAGAGCTACAAGACAAAAGAAATTCATAAGCCAGATAGACCAAGAAATGATTCATACCACATTCCTCAGCCATGCATGACAATATTTTGTGGTTCCAAAGCAAGCCCTGAAAAAACATGTAAGGACTATAATACTGGCTACAAAATTATTGAAAGAACAAATTTAAATAACTGTAAGCATGTGTGTACCTCAAAGATCTACCATCCAAGAGGAACCCATGTACATTTTGAATGCAACGGATCGCTTCCTCCTCTTTCAAGTATGTAATATATCTGCACACAAAGAAACATTGAAAAAAGACATTAAGCACACAAAGGCAATCAGAAGGTTGCAAATGCTCAATGCTAAATTGGAGATAGATCAAAAATCAAACATTATATCAGTTAAATGAAAAAAAACACTTGCTGAATGTATGTTGGATTTGGGGGGTGTGGGGATGGTTGGTTGGATAACACTGACTGTAAACAAGCATGTTAACATAGGGGTAATTCATTCTAGTCAAAAAATATTTTCGACATTAGAACCAATCAGATTTTATCTCCCATTTAGTTTTAAAGGTTAGATGTAAAACTACAGACCAAAATACTAAAAAATTGTTTTCTATGAAAGGGCAAAAAGTAAGTTTGGTTTAAACGCCAAAATATTGTTTAACTTGTTACCTGAAACTAAAACGTAAAGCACTATAGATTAGGCTAAAAACTGAGAAGAGGATAATTGCACTTCCAAATGTCAATAAGCTTTTGTGACCTAAACTAAACTTTATGAGTAACAAGTACGTAATTAACAAATAAACTTCTGAGCTAATTAGAAGAATAGTGGGATGAGCTGTATAAACAAACTATAAGATGCGGCAATGTACGAAAAATAACAAAACATATGCAACAATAGTACTTTAGTGCCAGACATGATTAAAACAGGTTTACTTACACACTACATGTATTGTTTGGAAATTGCTGAATGACGCCAGCTGCTGTTCGAGACATAGACACTTTTTGAACCTTCCCATACTGACCAAAATATTCTTTGCGCTGCAGAAGCTGCATAACATATGCATAAAAAATAGTGAGTCTCTACAAGCCAAAGCAGAGAATTGAGCTAGCACACTAATATGTCCAAGTCCAAAGAGAGAGGGAGAATTACATCTTCATCTGCCAGATTAAGAGGCAACCCAACTATGTAAACAAGGTTCCGTTGAATTACTCGCACGCTAGTCAGCTGCTTCCGCCCTTCAGTAGATTTGACCTTTGCCTTCTGAGACTTCATCTTTTTCTCAGTGTTGATTTCTGCCACCAGCCTGTGGGTAAAGATTTATTGAGAAAGGTATAAGCAATAGAAAATCAGATGCTGCTTATCAAATTAAAGTTGGAAGCAATTATCTATCTGATGAAATAAAACAAGGTTTATGGATTAACAACCTCACACACTTTCCAGCGGTTCCTACAATCTTTTCCTTGTCATAAGGAGTGCGGCATGCAGGGCACCGCCCCTCTGTCTCATCCTTCTCAGCCATGTCCATTATGTGGTGCCAACACCAAACACATATCTGTGATCAAGTTAAAAGTTTCTAAATTAGCCAATTGTGACAATACAATCTGTGCAAAACTTTCAGCTCTCAAATTACACAAACAAACAAAGACAAAGATTCACAATTAACAAATTCAAGCACGCATTTAGAATTAAGATTTTATAGACGCAAAGCGCAGGGGAGGAAGGGATCATCCAAAATATCAATGGCATGCATTTGGAAAGGTTCAGGGCTTCAGAATAAATAAATAATAAAAATAAAAACACACCCTGACCCAGATACAGTCATACAAGTAAGGTGAAATGAACTCTCAAAAAACCAAATCTGTTCAACTTTGAAAGGAAGTGAGGAGGGGTGGCAAAGAGCAAAGTTTGATACTTTAACACTGTCCTCAATCCAACTACTCAAGAAAGTTACATAAGAGAATTATACTTTCGTTCTTTCATCCCCTTCCATCAAACAAGTAATTTCATCCCTTTATCTTCCATAATGTTCTCTCCTGTCTATCCATCTCAACAAACAAATTGTGAAATATTAACTTTAGCAAAAGAAAAAGGTTCTAAGTATTTCTCCATCAGCCGGAAAAAGAGTTTCAAATATCACTGAATCAACATGAAGGGTTCAGTGCATATACAGGAGCAATCATATTACTAGAACTTCCTCAACTAAAGCCACGAAACAACAAAGACCACTTCTCAAGTTTGGAAAGGAGGGACCAACACAGATCCCAGAGAAAGTTTCTACAGAAGCATAAGACAATTTGTGAACCAAATCCGAATAGAAAAAACAGTACAATACTAAAGTTGTCAAAACAGAATTTACACACTGAAGAACCCGGACCCAATCTAGTGGGGTCAAATGGATTTCAGTAGTATTAATGGTTGACTGTAAAGAGACTCAATAGTGCTTTGCCTCACCACGTTCAGGAGTTATCTTATAAAATTCCATCATCTTGCCACTATACTTCAGAACTGATAACTGACATAGAGCTGTTTATATTATGTTTGGAAAGAAGTCACAACTAGTTAACTGTAAATAGTTCCCAAATAACTTGAACAGTGCATCAGATATGTTACATAACCAAATAGATTAGAATTTCAAAAGCTTATCTACAAATAGTCCATCAGAAGTGAAAAGTCAAATGACAATGAGTAATGATGCCGTTCAAAATTCAGTAAAGGCACTATCTAGAGAAAAGGAGAACAAGTATCCACCAAACCTCCCTCCAACCCCTAGAGAGATTGAGACAGAGAGAGAGGGTAAGTATCCCATACCTCATAACCACATTTGCATGGCTTCAATTGCTGATCTGTCAAATCCATCTCCTCCGCGCAAAGAGGGCAAGTCTTTTCTCCCTGGTCACTCATGATTACCTTAAAAACATTTCAAAAAAGTGTTAGTAGGCAAATGAAATGCACAAAACTCAATGCAACTATATAGCAACGGCGTACCTTAGTGGGTATGTGCTCACAAATAAGAAGTAAAATACACATCAGAAATTGCAAACAAATTCAAATGAATAAATGCAAGAAAAGATTAAACAAAATATATGTTAAATTTGACAACGAGGAAGCCAACAGAGAAGGACTCGACACCATACACAATGCAAAATGAAGCACACATTGAATGTAGCAGCTCAAAGTCACCTATATTTCATTTAACAGCAAGATTATTTGCATCATGGTAAACGATTCACTCAATCGTTCATTTAACTGCATTCACATTACGGAAACAGCCATATACGAGTAGCAATTACTTCAAACAAAATCAGAAAACAGGAAAAACCCAGAAAAATCCCAATCACAGTAAACCAGACCAGCAAAATTGAGCTCGCAACAGTCTGCCATATCCCCAAACTGAAACCCTACAACCAGATTAGTCCATCTAGCGCCATTTTAACATTAACAAACTCAAAATTCAAATCGATCCTGAAACTCAAATCAGATCAAAATCTACGGCAAAGCAAATCAAAATCGAGCACCAATTACAACAACAAAAAACATAATTCGAAAAAAATTAATAAAAAAGGGATAATAATCATCAAAATTAAACCAAAATACACAATTTAAAACCTAATCGGAATCGTTGACATGCAACAGAAGGAACCAAAGTCAAGGATGTAAATGGAGGTCAATCAGACGGCCTCAGCCACCGATGAAATAACCAAACAAACTCATTTCAAACCTAATCCATTTGACATACAATGATTAAAACAATTAGGGATCTGGGAGATTGGACGGAATGATGATCGGAGGGAGGTTAGAGTTAGAGAAGAGAGAGAAAGAGCGAGCAGAGAGAGGAGACTTACAGTTGGGAATCGAGAAGAAGAGGACGAATCTGTGAGGATGAGATTGTGGTGTGAGGATCGCAACGCAGCGAGAGATAGAGAGAGAGAGAATACGAGGGGGTGCTTTTTAAGAGAGTGATGAAGAAGGGCTTGTTTGGATGATGGGTTATTTCCGCATAATGCCCTTAGATTTCGATTTAACTACCAACATTGACCTTTCCTTTGTGGCCTAGCCAACGAAGAGACCAAATTTTAAAATTATATTTTGTATGTAATTGTTGATGGTTAGGTTATTATTTAAGTGTTGATTAACGTATTTATTTTTTATTATTGATATATTATTTAATTTGTATTTTCTATTTGTGTTAATTAACGTACTTATTTCTTCTATTCATCTTTTTATTTTGTTTTTTCGATTTTTACTTTTTTATTTTTTTTATAAGTGATGTGTTGTTTGGCATTTGCCATGTCTGTATTTGGTTTTTATCCACCCAATAAGATTCTTTTTTTTTCTTTTAAAAATACGTCGATGGCTTATCTACATTTTTTAGAAATGTATAGTGTAATGGTCCTACTAGAGATATATATAGCCCTTGACCTAACCCCAAGGCCTTAGCCTTATAAAGAGAGAATCCAATATGCGAAAATTTTAAAAATAAGGGTCTTTTGCTTTACTCTTCTTGTCAACCTTTTTTCCTTTTTTTTTTCCTATTTTGTCCTAATTTTTTATCCACATTAATGACAAAAAAAGGGTAAAATAGTAATTTTATACCTTTTGATAAAATGACAATCATATCCTATTTTTCCTATTTTACTTTTTTTTTTTTTAAGAAAATGACAATTATATACTTATTTTTCCAATTTTACCATTACTTTTGATACACAATATTTACATAAAGATGACAAAATAAGAAGAAAAAAAAGGGGGAAATTTTGACAAAAAGGCTTCTCTTAATAATAGTATAAAAAATACGCTTATTAAAAGAAATTATTCACACACATAAAATATATGCTCGGTTAGTTTTAAACTAATATAAAACGAATGGTCGAAAATGCCAGCAAATGAGTCGGTCAGCAAAAGTTGTCGATGAATTAGGGATGGATGAGCAGTCACACCAAAGCTTCCTTTACAAAAAACATGGCATTAATTGCCATACCAACACATGTTCTGACTTTTTTGTTGTTCTCCCAGGATCCTAAATTTGTGGATTCCTTCTCCAATATACTTATTTTTCCAATTTTACCATTACTTTTGATACACAATATTTACATAAAGATGACAAAATAAGAAGAAAAAAAAAGAGGAAAATTTTGACAAGAAATTATAGAAAAATACGCTTATTAAAAGAAATTATTTACACACATAAAATATATGCTCCGTTAGTTTTAAACTAATATAAAACGAATGGTCGAAAATGCCAGCAAATGAGTCGGTCAGCAAAAGTTGTCAATGAATTAGGGATGGATGAGCAGTCACACCAAAGCTTCCTTTACAAAAAAACATGGCATTAATTGCCATACCAACACATGTTCTGACTTTTTTGTTGTTCTCCCAGGATCCTAAATTTGTGGATTCCTTCTCCGAACTATGAAACACAAATGGTTGTGTTGCTTTAATGTATCTTTGAATCTCCACTCATTTCATCTTCTTCCTAGGATAACTCTAGTTTTTTGTTTTTTAATATTTCTGCATTTTCTTGTTCAAAAAATAATATGTATATATATGTAATATTTCTGCATTGTGGATTCCAGAACATGGATCAACAAAAGTAAAACCAACCCTATACCACGTTACACGAGCTAAAGAACGAGAATATAGCATGATTCACACATTTTTCCAGATATAAAAACGGTTTCTAAATGGGCTAAAAGTGTATTTTTTTTATAATTAAAAGCGTTTTTTTACTAAATTTGGTAAAAAAATTAAAAAGTTCTTATGGGTCACGAAAACACTTTTTAAAGAAGCATGAGTGAAGAAGCATGGAGCAAGAATGGTGAAGGGATGCAAAAAAAATGTGTCGAAAATGAAAACAAAGCTTGAACACATAGCTTTGAACTTACATAAGTAAAGCGGTAACTTAAAGAGGAACTGGATCCTCTCCAAGGCAAACCCTCGAGATCTTGCTGAGCGACAAACACGGGTCATTGAATTTCGATCCAACGGCTACAATTATTATAACTTTAAGATGGGCTCCCTATTTGTAGCCGTTGGATCAAAATCCAACGGCGCGTGTTTGTCGCTCAGCAGGATCCCAAGGGTTTGCCTCGGAGAGGATCAAGTTCCATTAAAAAGCTGCAAGTTGAAAGTTACATTGTAAAAAAAAATTGAATTTGAATTTGAGATTCAAAGTTCTGCTGCTGTGAAAAGCCATGGAGCCGGACTGATGATCATCGTGATCCAAGCTCCGTGCAATGCCAGAATCCACCTGGTCTAAATCTGTCGAAATGTATGTTTCAAAATTCAGAGTCCTTATACGTACATTGTGCAAAATCGTCGGTTTGGTCAAACTTCTCCCATCATATATAACCGAAGGACCCAGCTAACAGGCTCAAGCAGCAGGTCGCACTCAAGTATGCAAGTTCATGTAATGTCAGTTCCATTTGATAAACACAACTGATAATCTTTCTTACCAATCCTGTAGTAAAAACATAAATGCAGGAAAACGGGCATACAACGACACACGATCGACTAAGCAGTCAAAGATGATGAAGCAAACTATGCTTTTGGTGAACAATAAAGCATTCCAGTAAAGTGCGAAACCAGCAGATGCTTCGAGAAATTGTAAGGTATATAAAGCAATGGAAATCATCCCTGGAACGGTAAACATCTTGAATATTATGGTAAAACCATAGTACAGAGAAGAGTAGAATGAGGGAAGTTACGGAGGGAAAAGTTACACAAAGAAAAGGTGAGGTGTGAAAGAGAGAGTAGGTTGATAAAACCAAGAAAACAAGCTGTGTTTGTCAACTGTAACGTTTAAACAATAACTACAGTAATTACCAGGTGCAAGCTGTGTTTGCTTATTCAGACGGAACAACTATAGGCTAGTTACTACCTCACGCTGATGGCCTCTACTCATGTTTATCACTCGAGTCGGAGAATCATTCTAAGAATTAGTTACGGTTAGTAGATATAAGCTTGACTTGTCCTCATCACTAATCCAATTTCAGTAATGTGAGATATATAACAAACCAACTGGAATCATCCCAAGATTGTCTTACAGATAACAGGAGAATGAAGAAGACTAAAATTTTTGAATATAACAGTCACTTCACCAGAAACTGGCAGCTGACCAGACCACCCAAGTACAACAGCCGCATCTAATGAGCAGAAGATAACACCTTTATGGTTGTCAAATATTTCAACCATTCAAAGTTCATTCTCACGGATGCAAAATGATTTCATAATTTTTTTCCTATCAATGGCAACAAAGCTGGATCTACTTCATCCTTAGCGAGTAGATCAATTATCAATTTTGCAGTAGAAGCATCCGCAGAGAAGCTCATCTCCACCATTTGTTGAATAAGTCCCATCGCCTTTGACGTCTCATTGTTATTGAAAAACCCTCGGATAATGGTGTTATAGGTGCAACCATCTGGAGAACAGCCTTTCTCTTTCATTTCTTGAAGCAACATTTCCGCTTCGCTTGTTAACCCACTACTACAAAATCCACTGATCATTATATTATAAGTCCTGACATTGGGCAGAAGTCCTTTTGATGATAAACCACTGAAGATATCCCTTGCATATTCAACTTTCCCACCAATGAACAAGCCTTCAATAAGAATATTGTAACTCACCATGGTTGGATCCAACTTATTATCTACCATCTCTTGAAACAGTTTCAATGCCATCGGGAGTTCATGGTTTTTACAAAGGCCATCCATTAAAGTATTATAAATATGAACATTTGGAAGTTGCCCACAAGCTTGCATTTGAGGAAATAAGTTATGTGCATCTTGTATTCTCCCCATCTTGCAAAAGCCATCCATAAGAGTGTTATGTTGAAGGTTAATACATCTGGATAGATACCGTTTCTCACCAGGTCATTAAACAATCTCTCAGCTTCTTGCCTCTCCCCTAATTTGCATACTCCATGAATCAAGGTGTTATAGGTAAGGACATCTGGACTAATACCCTCGCTCACCAATTTTGAAAAGAGTTTCAATGCATCAACAACTAGAGTATCCTTGCAAAGACTGTCAATGATCGTGTTGTAGACAACTATGTTAGGCTTGCAGCCTGCTTCTTCCATCTTCTTAAGCAATTGGATAGCTCCAGTGTTGTTACCTTTCTTGCACATGCCCTTTACTAGTACGCCGAAAGTAACAATATCGGGCTTACAATTGCTCTCCAACATTTTATTCAGAATCCCGACAGCATCAGCCTCTCTACTATGTAGAAAGAATCCGTTGATCAGAGTGCTGAAAGTTGTGACATCAGGTTCAAAACCGAATTTGAAGAATTTTCCAAAGACGGATAAACAAAATCCCATTTGGTTGAGACGACAAAAGCAATTGATGACAATGTTTAGAGTGTAAACATCAGGACGAATTCCGGACACATCCATTAGGTTATTTAACGAGATGACCGCCGAATGATGTTTAAACTTGGCAACTTGAGTCAATATTTGGTTGAAACGGACAACGGAAGGCAGACGACGCATTTGAAGCATTTCGTCGAACACATGGAATGCATCCTCAGGATTATTGACTTTCACATGCTGATGCAATTGGGTGTTTGTAGGTATGGAGGGTTGGGAAGATCGAGAGTGAAAAGGAGCTAAGTAATTGTTGCCGGAAACAAAAAGAGCAGGTGGCGTACCTCTGACTCTGAGTCCGCTGGAGAAGCCTTTAGATGCAGAAGCAGAAAAAAAAGCAGTTGCCGCCCGCAGCACCCTCATCAGCTCTGTGTTGTGAGTGAGTGATTCTTGAGGCTCAATGTCTCAACCTCCGACGGATTTCGTTATTGCGACCGTTTAATCATATGCTTATTCGGACGGAAAGGTATCTCTCCGAATTGTCCACCAAATTCGAGAATCCGAACAATACAATGATTAAAATTATTATAATTTTAAAGTATGCTCTTATTTGTGACTGTTAAATTAAATTTCAACTGCCCAAATTCTCATAACTTAATGAATTAGAAAGATAATCATTTCCATTCGGAAGGAAAACCACATCGCACGCATGGTGTGTGATAGTCTTATCTAGGGCTGAAAAAATTTTCTAAAGAAAAATGTCTCTATTAGTTAAGGGTCCTAGTGGATATTTCGGGTCGGGATGTGTCAATACTGCAACATGCTAGAATGTTAAATCTGCTCAAATATGGAATGTGCCAACACAAAAACATGAACTTCATACTTTGGCCTACCAAAAACTCTGGATGCTTACCTCAGATTGTTTGTAAGAATTTCTTTTTGTTTTTTTTTTATTTTCAAGCCATGGTTTATTGATAGCCTATCTTATTTCGTATTTTCAATACGCAATTTTTAATGTTTTTGTAACTCTTAAGCATCAGATGCATACCAAAAAGGATAAGATGGCTATGTTTCACAATCTAAAGACAAATCAAATCTCAGAAAGTTTGAACGAAATCTGCAAATTAACTTGTACTGTTTATCACATGTGAAGATTGGTATACAATTGTTCACCAATGCCGCGAGTTGGGATAGTAAATGGTGGTTTGGGAGTGAGGTGCTTAAAAAAAAACACCAATGAAAAAAAGTTGTGAGGGTTTTAGGTGTTTTTGGTAAACTGAAAAAAAAAAGCTTATTTTGGAAGCTGCTGTGAGAATAAGCTGAAATCAAAGGAAAAAGCTAAAGCTGCTATTTGCAGCTTTGGAAAACGGGTTTTTTTTTAAAGCACACAGAGTTACAGTGCTCCTTTAATGAAAATATCCACTATTAGACTGCTTTTTTTCCAAAAGCACTTTTACAAAAAAGTTTACCAAACACTCTGCTGATTTATTTCACAGCCGCTTATTCTCACAACAGTTTTTTTTCAAAGCACAGCAATACCAAACCAGCCCTAAGTCATGCTATTCCTCACCATGGAATCATATGAATTACTTGGCCAAGCCAATCTCTTGTATCCATTAACACGTATATAAGTGGAGACTAAGATTTTATATTGTTGAAATGCTGAATTACGTTATTTAATTATATGCAATAACATTAGTGAAGACTAGGATTCTATAAATGACGATATGAATACATTTAGTGAACTAATCAAGTTCGAAACAAACGGAAGTTGTTAACTGCACTTTGAAATAGTCATCTTGTGCACTTCATTAGTGAATTGTTTAAGTCATTATCTACTGATAGAAGTATATATTCCACAATCTATTACATTAAGATAAGGAGTACTTTGAGAATGATTAGATTGATTCCAATTTTTAGAAGTCATGATCGTGGCTTATAATATGGTGAGTAGACATTAGAGACCATGTGTGAAAATTATAAACCGGATTCTCCATTAACATAATCTTCCATGAAAGTACTAACAATTTTAAACAATATGCTCATATAAAATTACAAACTTAAACTGAACTCATTATTAGCAGCTAACAAAAATCATAAATAACAATTTTAAACAATATGCTCACATTTGGTGTGTTAGAACACATAATAGGGCTAATGATTAGCTTAACATTTATTTTCTTTCTATTGGACCACATATCATGGTTAATAATTGGTGATGATTCATCCCCCAAATTTGGAGAGGTGGGATTCTATATCCCTTAGAGTTTGGACTTAGCCTTTGATGCAAGGAATATCTTGCATGATATTCATTAGTTCATGATTAATCTAACACTTATTGTTTTTCCATTGGAACACATATCATTCTTAATGATTAGGATAATTGAATATCAGAGTGCACAATGAACAAGATTACAAAATAATAAGAATATTATTAAACAAACGAGAATGCTGGAACGGCTACAAAACCTTAAAAGTCTACATTGTGACTAACTTGCTCTCTAATGAATAACAAAGCACCATATTTATAATAAACTAACCCTAGTCTCTAACAAAACCTAACTCTAACAGGCTAAGCCCAAAAAACCAAACATTCAAATAAACCTAAATACTAATATTTTCCAACACCCCCCCGGTCAAACTCATGGCTGTATACGACATGGGTTTGCAAACAAGCAGATGCGGACTGACTCCGTTAGGCGGACAGACAAACAGGAAGGTTCCGCAATGCGGACAGACAGACAGGCAGATGGCAGATGGATATAAATTCAGATGGCAGAGAACAGACAGATTTAGGCAGACATATTTCGTTTGAGCATGGACCTTGTCACTAAACGGACGAGATTCCTTAGTTCTTGATTCTTACTAGCAAACTAATTATGGTTCAAACTGGCTAGTGTTGAGAGTATGGAGATAACCCGTCACTAAACGAACGAGATTTCCATATCTCAATTGTACCAACAAACGAACAACGTCAAAAATATTCTAGCAACTCGAGAATTCATTGCGAACGGCAACGGCAGATACCCAAATGTCACAATAAGATAACCATTTTTTTTTGTTGCCTGTGTGGGCCTTAAACTAACAACAAACAATTGTTTTTCTTTTTCCTTCTCTTTTTGCTTTTTTTTTTTCTATCATTTCCTTCCTTCCCATTTTTCTTTCTTTTTTCTTTCATGCAAACAAACAGCAGAACCTTTATGTTTTCCTTTTTTTGTCTTTTATGCAAACAAACAACAGCAACAAGATCCTTTCTATTTTCCTTTTTTTTTTTCTTGCAAACAATCAATACCAACTAACAAATCTAAAACGAAAACACAAACAACGGAAGATAACGGAAACAAAACTGATATAAACAAATTGATACCACCAAGAGCGGATTGAACCCTAAGGATCGAACCCACTCTGATACTAAGTTGAATATCAGAGTGTGCAACGAACGAGACTAACAAAATAATAGTATTATTAAATAAACGAGAATGCTGGAATGGCTACAAAACCCTAAGAGGCTACATTGTGACTAGCTTGTTCTCTAATGAATAACAAAGTACCCTATTTATAATAAACTAACCATAGTCTCTAACAAAACCTAACTCTAACGGGCTAAGCTCAGAAAATCAAACATTTAAATAAACCAAAATACTAAAATTTTCCAACAAGGACAACATTTGTTGTCTTGTTATTGGAACACATTTCATGGTAATGATTAACACAATACTTGGTTTCTTTTTATTGGCACACTTGGAAGCTTTCTCCTTAAACTAGATGGGAATGAAGATGTCATGCAATCTTTATAAAGGAAGGAGCAAGAACCAACAGAAGACATGGAGAAAAGAGAGAGGAAGAAAAAGAAGAAAAAGAAGAAGAAAGAACCACTCCAAAAAAAAATCCATTCTCCCTTTCATTTACATACTATTAAGGCTTTAAGACATCTTTCATTGTATTTGTAAATCCTTCATAAATAGTGAAATACAAGGAAAGCAAACCCCAGTGGATGTAGTTGATTTGGCGAACCACTTAAATCTTTGTTTTGTTTATGCATTTACAATTGGAGATCATTGCCATGAGAAACACTTCCACCAAACCATCGAAAATCTCCATTTATTTCTCTTGAGAATGATGTACAAAAAGTGTGAAACAAATCTCAGAAAAATACATGAGAGCTTACCCAACAAATCTCTCCACCAAACTCAACATCATTTTCATCTATCAAAAGAAAGATATCAAAAAACTAGAAATTCGTTCCGCCTATTTAACATACTATAACACCAACATCCATAGATTATATCATAGTACTTTCTTCATGAGAGTTGTTCGTCTATCTCTCTACCATGATATATCCAAATTTCAGGAAAATCAACAATGCGATCGTCCAATATGTTTGAAATATCAACTCAGTCTCTAATCTAGCAGAAAACTGGATAGCCATGTTATGAGTACCATAACCTCATTTTTCGTAGCTCTGATCGAAACACTTCCTTCACAAAATTTGTTCCTTATCATCTCCTCTATAACATATCCAAAAACCACTATAATCCAATCTATGTGCTGACCTGTACCCCAATTCAAATAGCTAATGTTTGGTTGAGTTAGTCTTCTCTACCAACCTCTTTGCATGACCAACATCTCTAGTTTCTTTCGCTCACTTTCATGGAAATTTTGCAGCAATCCGACTCCTATTACATATGTAGAATTTCAGCTATATTAAAGAAGAGGAAGGGGAAGTGGCAAAGGAAGAAAGAGAATAAGAGGGAGGAAATGAAATTGAAACAAGAAAAAAAATTAAGGAAATGGTAGTGTATTGTTTCTCATTTATGTTGATATTAAAGATTATTACTTTGTTGGTGATATTATGATTATATTACTATGGTTACTAACAAATTGATTAGTGTTGCATATGTTTTAGAGCATGTGATTATTGATATCCTTGTTACATGGCATATACATAAACATTCTTGTAAAGTAAGAAAAGAGTTAAGTTGTGTTTGAGTTATGTAGATATTCAAGGGCTGAAGTTTGCCTTGAATATGAAATAATGAACCTTGTATACGTTAGGAGTCGGGGGAAGGGCTTGAGTATGCAACCGTTTGGTTATAAAACAATGAAATCTTATATATGTCAGGCGTTGGGGAAAGGGCTTGAATATACAATTGGGCGTCGGGCGAAGTGCCTATATAATAAAGTGGAAAGTGGAAACTAAGAATTTAATTACAAAAATTGGGTTTAAGGGATGAACGGGAGTTAACTCATATTCTTAAGTATTCGGAGCCAAGTGGTATAAGCATGATATGAGACGTGCAGACTTTGGTGTCTTAGGTATGTGTTGACGGGATTAGAAGAGAGTGAGTACATTCATCCATCTCATTTGCATATATTTCATGCATTTGAAAGAATTGTTACAATTTAATTATTATTTAATTGGTAGTTCTTATTGTGAATTAATTTGTGCACCATAGTTATTCCGTTACGTATTCAATAAATTTTACGTAAGATTTTGTTACACGATGTATTGTGTAATCAGTTCTAAATAATTTTAATTTTATTTTCCACCATATCTTGGTTGTAGAATTTATTTCTATAGATAAGATATGGCTCACACCCTAGCTTGTGAATAGTCTTTATTCGTGGTTGGGGTGTGACATATGTATTGGTTTAATTTAAGCATGAAAGCTATAGGTTTCATGTGGTAAGTTTTGAATGAAAACTTCACGTTTCAAAGACACTAACTTCGAATCCACAAGTTCGATTTAGTTATGAACGTTCAATTTATATATAGGGGTACATGCAAGAAAACAGAATACAATATACAATAAAGTGTAGTGGATTTGTGGATTGCTTCAAGAACCTAAGTGTGAGTGTGTCGGGACTATGAAAGATAGTCAATGGTTCAAAGAAACGAAATAATTTATTGAATCGTTAATGCCAAAAAGTGGACTTCAGGCCAATAATTTTGAATTAATTGTCAAATTAATGGACTGCTGGTCACTTTAATTAATTCAATAGATTGGACCATACAAGGTCGATTGTAGAAGCAAAAATAATAATAACATTCAGGTTAAAATTATAAAGAATGCAAAAAATTAGCATTGGATTCGAAAAACCATAGCCCAATAATATTGGGCTTGGGTGTTGTAAGTAGGGCAAAGCCCTAAAAGGGCATATTGTGCTCGGATGGCTGCAACGGGGCAACCTAAACATGGCTGCAGCCCATGGGTTGAGTGGCTGGGAAGCTAGCAGCAAAACTGCTGGCTTTATGGGCTAAGACTGGTGCACGGGGCAAGCAAAACTGCTGGCTTTATGGGCTAAGACTGGTGCACGGGGCAAGACCAGCCCAAGGCAAGGGCCGCAAAGACAAGCTTAGCAAGCAAAAAGGCTTGCAGCATGTGGGTCGTGGCAAGGCAAAAGCCCAGCAACCATCAACAGGTTTTGCTAGCGTGGGCTGGGACTTCAGGCCGTGTCATAGATAAGCCCAGCATGGTTCCAGGCATATGGGTTTGGGCTTCGGGTTGGACTGGGGGCTACAAGCCCGTGTGGTAGTCAACCTAGGCCGAAGCCTGGTTGGGTTCGAGAGGCAGTAAGCCCAAAAGGGTTGCGCGCATGGTCCAGGGTGTCAAACGACACTATTCCCCACGCGACTAGGCTTTAGGCTAGCGCGGTGGTCCAACGATGGTGTCGCAAAAATCCTAAATTTTTTCGAATTCTAGGGTTAAAAACCCTAATTGCTTCTAAATTAATTTCGTTGTTTTGACTCACAATTCCACATAGCATAAATGCGTAATGCATGAATGAGTATATATATTGACAAAATATATGAACATATATACAATATATATAATTAAAAGGAAAATATAAATATAGGGGGTTCATGCATTATGAGGAATGCTTTCATGCTTCAATGTTTTTTCAAATATCTTAATTTATTCTAGAAGAATCTGATTGGCAAAAAACAATTGAAAGCCTTTCGATGTTGTATAAGAGAGCCTCATCCTACAATTATTCGGTTCCTTAGTTTATGGCAAGAGCGTGCTGATAACGTGTTGTAAGCCTATTTGACTGAACTGTATAAATGATAGAGAGGGAGAAGGGCCAACGGCAACAGAGATATGTAATTCTGAGGTGCGTGTTGTATCATCCCCTTATACCTTTATTTATAGTAGTAGAATAGGTAGAATCCTTACCCTAATAGGATTACATTTCTAATAGGAATTAAACTATTAAAGGGAATATACAAGATACTTCTAAATACACCAAGATTTATGTTTGTACCATACTTGACCAATCCCGAAACTACTGAGCACCGATCAACGTTATACCGTCAAGGACCCAGAAGAGTTTCCCTCCAACCAGGAGGTCAATCATAGCTCGACACGTGTCGACATCAGAAGCCAATCATAACGCGACACGTGTCAACATCAGAAGCCAATCACAACACGACACGTGTCAATGTCAAAATGAAACTAGAAACTCTCTTCTATAAATAGAGATCATTCTCTCACAATATTTCCTAATGTCATTTGTACTAAATCATTCACTAGTACTCACCAAAGGAGAGCTTGAACCTATGTACTTGTGTAAACCCTTCATAATTAATGAGAACTCCTCTACTCCGTGGACGTAGCCAATCTGGGTGAATCACGTACATCTTGTGTTTGCTTCCTTGTCCCTATCCATTTACTTACTTATCCACACTAATGGCCGGAGAAATCTAGCGAAAGTCACAAATTTAACACTTTCTGTTGTACCAAAGTCCTCTCTGATTTTGTGCATCAATATTTGGCGCTGTCTGTGGGAACGACACTTATTCCCACTCTCTTCAGCTTTGCCAAGCTAGTTTCCACCATTCGTACACTTTCTTTTGACCAGGCATCTCTCCCCAACATGGGGAGCGAAGGAAGCCACAGCACACAGAATGACACCCCTCTTGCACCTAGTGTGAATCAACGAAAGAATGAAGGAAATAGGGTTGCTCTTCAAGCTAAAGTCGATGAGCTAGAAGCTCAGAACAATAAGATAGCAATGAAGAATGAGGTCCTCCAAGAGCAGTATAAGAAGCTCTTTGAGACGCTCCACGAAACTAGGCGTACTCAAACACGCGAACTCGTTGCCCCTGTGGACATCAACCATCATCTGGGTGTTCCCTATTGGAAACGTGCCATAAAACCAACAATTGATGATACTTTACGGACATTTCACATGTTAAACTAATATAGTTTAATTTAAAAGGCAATGATTATTGTTTGAAGTCGTCTCATATAAATGTTATACGCTTAAACGATAAGTCCAAGGAATATGTAATTGGGAGAATGCGATCTAAAGAAGTTAGATTCATGAAACCGTTCTCTTTCGTATACATATCCTAAACGTTCCCGATCATATGATTGCCAATTGGGCATTGACAGTCCGTTAAAATCAGTACGTGCTATGTCTTCTCTTAGGAAGAGTGACAGGTCTCGAGTCATTGGTGTGACTGACACCAAGACAAGTACGTAGGTGCTCAATAGAGAATGAGTTCACTGAACGTGATCAACAAGGAGTTCTCATACTCATGTCACATGAGCACTCATGGTTGGGATAATGCAAAGTAGTCCTTTGACCTGAGGCATCATAGTTGTCTTGTGGTTAGGTCCTTGATCTTTGACTATGTCAAAGTCACTCCATCTGAGGGTGTCCACAACATAGTTGGAGTTAAGCCACTTAGTCGTGGAGGCAAGTGAATGCGCAACAAGGGATCTCTAACCTTCACACTGTTTGAGGGAGAATACTCTATGATATGATTAAGAATCTTTGGCCAGAGTATGAATGATATGAATGAGATTTAGGAAGTTGTTCCAAATCACATTCAAGGTAATCATATAAATAAATGAATCACATTGGATAGTAGACATGAATAAACTATCAAACCAAACAATGTGGTCAAGAGTATTGTATTAGAGAAATATCGTATTACATTGAAATCCTAAACTTAATAGGTTCTCCGCCTCTTCTGATTAGCTTGGGTAACCATGACATACTACTAGGTGTCACTCATGGTTTGTGGAAGCCCTAAACGTGTATAATCACTAAAGGGAGAATTGAAAGTAAGTTTCAATTCACAATTGTTTTGAAAGAGTTCTAATCGCCCACTGCCTCGCTAAAAGGAACCTAATGGATCGTACACCGTGTAAGGTAGAGATTGAAGAAACAACGAAGATGAGTAAGGACAATTAAATGGTTTAATTATTTATTGCAAGAATTAATTAATATGTTAATTAATCAAACGAATAAGTTCGTTTTAACCTTAAGTTAGTTTTGGGCCTTAAAGCCCAAATTGGGCTTCGAATCATCAAGCCCATTAGCTTAAGTTGTAGGACAACTTAACAAACAAAATTCAAGAAGCCCAAAACAGCCCAAAGGCTTGGGAAAACCGGCCATATAGAGAGGGGTAGTGAACTTGGCTTAATTGCAAGTTTGCCATTCCATTGTGAGGTGGTATAAAGGCAAATTTATAGCCATTTCATCCTGAGGGTTTCTTTTGGAGAAAAAAATGAGAAAACAAGCTCCCTTTTCTCTCTAAGAGGCCGGCCACCCTAGAGGATTTTAGCTAGCAATCTTACTTCCTCTAGGTCACTCATCTTTTCTTCAAGTCCTACCTTGGTGTGGAGACTTAGAGGTTCTCAACTTTGGGAACTTGGAGAATCCTTTCAACCATCCTCATCCAAGAAAGTACGGGGGACTCTGAGGTATTCCGACAAACTCGCCCTAGAAGTCAGTACGACGAGTCCAAGAAAAAACCACACGCCCTTGCTCAAATTTTCCTACTTCCAAGAGGCGATGGAGATTTACGAAAGAAAATTCCAGTGGTACATGACTCCACTCAGACCCCCTTATCCTATAGCTCCTTGAGGAAGTAAACAAGTTGAAGGCCGAACGTCAGGCCGATATACCTTACTGGAACCAACCCAGGCCTAGCCTTCTCACAAGAAGGATCCTCGATACCCCTTTCAAGCGAAGACAAAACAAAAGCTTGGTTTACAACTTTATACTGGAAGGGATGACTCAATTGAACACCTTAACCTCTTTGAGTCCACCATGGCATATCGGATACACACCGATGAAGAGCGATGTCTTCTATTCCCCTTCACCCTCTTTGGCGGAACTTTAAACTGGTATTGCCGTTTTCCACCCAAGACAGTAGACTCATTTGAGGAATTGAGGAAACTGTTTGTCTCTCAACACATCTTCCAGACCGATCACTTGCATTCTGCCGATGACTTGTACACTATTCGCCAGAAGCTGAACGAGTCACTACGAGAGTATGCTGGTAGCTTCAGCCATGAGTATTCTCGCTGCGCTGAGGCAGATGACAAAACTGCTCTCAAGGCCTTCACGGTAAACCTACGTTATTATTTCTTCAAGTACATGATCAATGCCAACACTTGTAAGACTTACTATGAGGTGATGGCACATGCTTACAACCACGCCTCCGTCGAAGTAAGGAAATACCAAGGGAACCCCCATATGGTTAACCCCTATCAACAAATGGGAAGTGGAAGTCAAGTTCTACCAAGTAAGGAGATATTGGCCATTCAAACACCCATTGCATCATCTTCTGCCTCATTTAGCTACTCGCTAAGTCACCAAACGTATCTGTCTCTTGGTAAGAGGAAGGATTTTTACTCTCAACAAGCCCATTACAACAAGAGGGATAAAAGTTCGTATCAAGACAACTAGGGGTGCTATGAGGCCAAGCCTCACTCTTTCAAAGTGGAGGACTAGGTACTGAAGGAAATGCTATTATAAGAAGGTATACACATTACAAATGTTTTGACTCTCAACCGCTTGAGATATTTTGTCACACAAGCCATTCGGCAAATATTTAAAGAATAGGGAATTCATACAACGTTTTGTGAGTCTTTTGCGTTCTTAGCACTGGAACACTTGGTCTACGCTGACCTATACTTCAACTCAGAGTTTCAACATGCGTACTTTGACACAAAGTATGTGATACTAAGTGTTACAACCAACATGGTTTACATATAAAAAACATGGATTCTTTCATGCATAGCAAAACATTCATAAGCATCACTCATATCAATCAACATAAACATCATACATTCCAACACATTCATACATAAACATCATACATTCCAACACATCCATACATAAGCCAACTGTGCTTCGAAATGGTTCAACATACTTTGTGTCTTCGACACTTGCTATAATGTGCCTTAACACCTTGCCCTTATTCTCACCAACCAAGTGATGAAATGTGAAGAAGGAACTCATCTTCATGCCACCAACCAGGTGATGAAATGTACAACCCGTACTCTCCTTCATGCCACCAACAAGGTGATGAAATGTACAACTCGAATATCATTTGGCAACTTGCCATTCATACCACCAGCCAGGTGAAGAAGGAACTCATCTTCATGCCACCAACCAGGTGATGAAATGTACAACCCGTACTCTAATATCATTAGGCAACTTGCCACTTATGCCACCAACTAGGTGAAGAAGAAACTCATATTCGTGCCACCAACCAGGTGATGAAATGTACAACCCGTACTTTCCTTCATGCCACCAACTAGGTGATGAAATGTATAACCCGTACTCTAATATCATTTGGCAACTTGCCACTAATGCTACCAACCAAGTGAAGAAGGAACTCATCTTCGTGCCACCAACCAGGTGATGAAATGTATAACCCGTACTCTCCTTCATGTCGCCAACCAGGTGATGAAATGTACAACCCGTACTCGAATATCATTTGGCAACTTGCCACTCATGCCACTAACTAGGTGAAGAAGGAACTCATCTTCATGCCACAAACCAGGTGATGAAATATACAACCGGTACTCTCCTTCATGTCATCAACCAGATGATGAAATGTACAACCAGTACTCTAATATCATTTGGCAACTTGCCACTCATGCCACCAATCAGGTGAAGAAGGAACTCATCTTCATGCCACCAACCAGGTGATGAAATGTACAACCTGTACTCTCCTTCATGCCACCAACCAGGTGAAGAAGGAATTCATCATCGTGCCACCAACCAGGTGATGAAATGTGATGAAATGTGATGAAAGGTGATAAAGGAACTCACCTTCGTACCACCAACCAAGTGATGAAAGTAACTCACCATTCATTCCACCTACCAGAAGACGAGTGGTACAACTTGTACATGTGAACTCCTAGCATTCACAAATAATCAAAAACCTTTAAGCTTGACAACTCAATTAAGGGAGCACTTATGCCCAACAAGAGTTATCGTCACCAACAAAGTCTTATTGCAAGCCAACAACAACTTCAGTGCATGGCATACGAAGATCAAGCTATTCAGCCATCTTGCATCTGCTTAAGACATTTCCCTTCTGTAACAATGCAAACACTACAACTTATAGAAAACTTCACACTCTTGATCAAGACAGTGTGAAGCAAAACCAATTTATGGTGCCAACAAGAGCTTTATCAAATGAGTTCAACCACAATTCTCAAAAGCTTCACACACTCTTGATCAAGACAGTGTAAAGCAAAACCAATTTATGGTGCCAACAAAAGCTTCATCAAATGAGTTCAACCACAATTCTCAAAAGCTTCACACACTCTTGATCAAGATAATGTAAAGCAAAACCAATTTATGGTGGCAACAAGAGCTTCATCAATGGAGGGCAACCACAATTCTCAAAAGCTTCACACACTCTTAATCAAGACAGTGTAAAGCAAAACCAATTTATGGTGCCAACAAAAGCTTTATCAAAAGAGTTCAACCACAATTCTCAAAAGCTTCATGCACTTGATCAAGACAGTGTGAAGCAAAACCAATTTATGGTGCCAACAAGTGGTTCATTAATGGAAGGCAACCACAATTCTCAAAAGCGTTACACACTCTTGATCAAGACAGTGTGAAGCAAAACCAATTTATGGTGCCAACAAAAGCTTCATCAATGGAGGACAACTACAATTCTCAAACCTTCGAGGCAAATTCAAGACTGTTCGAAGCAAATCCAATTTATATGGTTCAAAAGCTTCACAATCTCTTGCTCAACAATGTGGAAGCAGAATTTGTATATGTTGTCTCTCCCACATTTTCAAATTTCTAATTTTCCCAACAAAAAAAAAAAGAAATTGGGAAATTCAACAAAGCTTCATCAATGGAGAACAACTACAAATTCTCAAAAGCTTCATACTATCTTGATCAAGATAGTGTGAAGCAAAATCAATTCATGGTACCCAACAAAAGCTTCACCTACAAAGCTTCAACTCCAAAGCTTCACCTTCAAAAGCTTCACTCACAATAGCTTCACCTACAAAAGCTTCACCCATAAAAGCTTCACCCACCACAAAAGCTTCTACAAAAGCTTCACCCATAAAAGCTTCACTCACCACAAAAGTTTCACCGACAAAAGCTTCACCCACAATAGCTTCACCTACAAAAGCTTCACCCACAATAGCTTCACCTACAAAAGCTCCTACAAAAGCTCCTACAAAAGCTTCACCCACAATAGCTTCACAAGCTTTACCCACAATAGCTTCACCTACAAAAGCTCCTACAAAAGCTTCACCCAAAAAAGCTTCACCCACCACAAAAGCTTCATCTACAAAAGCTTCACCCATAAAAGCTTCACCCACCATAAAAGCTTCACCCACAAAAGTTTCATCCACAAAAGCTTCACCTACAAAAGTTTCACCAACAAAAGCTTCACCTACAAAAGCTTCACCAACAAAAGCTTCACAAAGCTTCCCCCACCACAAAAGCTTCACCCATAAAGCTTCAACACAAAAGCTTCACCTACAAAAGCTTCACACTATCTTGATCAAGATAGTGTGAAACAAAATCAATTCATGGTACCCAATAAAGCTTCAACCTCAAAGCTTTACCTACAAAGCTTCACCTACAAAGCTTCACCTATAAAGCTTAATATATATATATATATATATTTTAGGAAATTCGAAAATTCAAAAATTCAAAAATTCGGAAATTCAAAAATTCAAAAATTCAAAAAAAAAAAAAAATTGCCTAGGCCTCCTCTTCTTGGGGCCTAACAACTTTTATAACAAATATATATGAATGAGGAGTTTTGGGCTACCACTTAGAAAGGAAAATGGTGAAGTTTTGTTACTTTGAAAACTTGGTTACTAGCAAGACATCTCCTTCGTCAACTCCCTCGATCGGAGACTTGGGGGAGTCCTACCATATGCTATGGCACCTTAATACTCGGAAGTCTCACGACCACTCAGTGACTTGGATTTTTTCAAGTCTCCAACCGAGAAATTTTCCTCACTCGGGAAATTAAGGAGCACTACCTCAACCTACATACTTCACTCACAAAGTTTCAACATACAAGATTCAACAAAAGGAAAAATTCAAAGAACTTAGTGAAGAAGGCCTTGGTGTATTTAACACAATACATTGAAATGAAGCAAAGCTTGTTTATTGATATCTTTGATAAGTTACAAATATGTACATATACATGAATCAAAATAAACAAACAAGATGGAGCCTTCACAAAGATTGCTTAGGAGAAGTCTCAGCAGTCGGTAGAGCCCCAGAAAGAAGAGGCACCAGAGGGTGATTATTCGGAGCCTCAATACTAGGTAGAATCCCAGAAGGATGAGACATCGAAGGTTGATCATTTTGAGCTTCATTAGGTGGTACAGCCCCAGAAGACGAAGGCAATAAATGTCTTTGGAACAAACCTACAAACATCTGATGATCAAGTAAAATCTGACCATCAGATTCCTGCAGCTAGTCGAGCTTCCTCTTCATGTTTGTAGCATAGTCATGTGCGAGCCTGTGCAACTGTTTATTCTCATGCTTGAGCCCTCTGATCTCCTGTTTGAGACTTATATCTTCATCCGCCAATGATTCAACTTGGTGGGTTCGAGCAAATAGGCGTTGGGCCATATTCAACACAGAACCTGCACACTGAACATTGAGAGCCAGAGAATCCTTAACAGCCAACTCATCAGACCGTTTGGAAAGTAGTCTGTTATCTTTGGAAGTGAGAATGTTCCTGGCCACCACTGCAGCGATCAAATCATTCTTCATCACAGAGTCCCTAACGGTAAGAGGACCAGTAGAGGATAAGAAGAATGTGCGCCATATGTTGTCTTGAGAAGACAGGGCTGCCTCTTCCAAAGTTCAAGTTAAAACGACGATCGGATGGGCCAAACATTCTCAGAAATGATGGAGGAGAAATGAGGTGCAATAAATCTCTGAAGTAAGGGGAAAATTCCTACAAGCAATAACTCTCTGAATGTACTTTTTGCACATAATTGGTGCCCATATAAAAGAAAGGGCAACAGGGTAATTGGTTCAAAAATCGAAGAGGCACCATTCTCCAGATTCCGAAGAGGCGCCACTTTCCACACACAATATCAGCTCTTTGGGTACCACAGATGACTTTGCCAAAGATCTCTGACAAAGTTTAGACATATAAATTTTGAAGGTCCAGCTACCCTACTATTACCCACAAGGGTAAAGGAACAGCACCACTGCTTGATAACTAGAAAGTCTTAATGTGGGTCAACCTCTTTGCTCCGTGGCAAGGCAGACTGGCAAAAATGCCCAAACTTTACTCACATTTGAGAAACCATTCCCAACAAGATTGCTTGCTCAAAAATCGAAAAGGCACCGCCCTCCGAATCTCAAGAGCCAGACTCCCAACATGATTACTTTCTAAAAAATCGAAGAGACACTGCTCTCCGAATCTCAAAAGTCAGACTCCCAACAGGATTACTTTCTCAAAAATCGAATATGCACCGTTCTCTGAATCTCGAGAGCCAAGTCCCCGACAGGATTGTTTGTTCAAAAACTGAAGAGGCACCACTCTTCGAACTTTGAGAGCCATATTTCCTTAAATAAAGCTTGTCTGCAATCTTCACATGCAACATCAGCTTTCCATATCACAGACCACTTTTTCAAAGTGCTCTGACAAAGTTAAAACACCTGAAGCTTGCTTCTCCCACTACATTGCTGTCACAACCTGTCCCAAAATTACATTATCGTTGATGTGAAAAGATGAAATTGCCCTTAACTGTTGTTAAGGTATGTGTGACATATTAATTTGAATATTGCATACCTTCCTAAATTCTTGGAAGAAATTGAGTTGGATTAAAAAAAAAAATTGTTTGTATTTTGTGTAGTTAGGGGAAGTAAACACACAAATTAAACCCCTGACTCTTCCTCTCTCTCTTATCCCGTATATCTCTCTTCCCTCTCTCTTCGAACTGTACGGAAAAACTCACCCACAATCATCCGAGCACGGATCGAGGGTTTCAAGGGTACTATTGTACTCGTAAGGACCCTACGAACTCACACATACCCATTTCAGGTAAGAAATCTTTCGATTTCACGTTGAAAACCCGAGGTCCGATTTGAGTACTATTTACAAACTTTGTAATGGTTGGTTTTTAGGATAATCCAAGCTCATAATGAGCTTTAGGAGGTTCTCACGAAGCTCGGGGACGTTCGTTTGAAGGTTTTGGACGTCGGGATCACAAGGTTCGAAGATGGCCAGTTTTGGGTGAAATTTCCCGACATGATTTCGAAGGATTTGGAAGTTTTTAAAGGTATAGCCTTCTTCCTCTCGTAATTTGTGAAGTTTTGGTGAAAATTTCATCGAAAATGGTTGAGAATTGAGCGAGAAAAGGGCGATTGTAGGTCTGCCCAGTTTTCTGCGCCGGCGAGTTTTTCCGGTGACTGGAGGTAAGGGATGACACGCGTGGGGGCGCGTAGACCTGTGCCTATCCCAGCGCGTGGGGGCGCGTGGCAAGTCCAAAAATTATTTTAAAAATACCTCGATGTCTGTGACGTCGAGTAGGTCACTGTGGTATATTCATATACCTAATTTGAGCATCGTATGAGAAATTATTACGCATTGTTGGTTATGTGCTTTAATTAACGTTTTTATAGTTGTTTTGCATATAGGTGATACCTATCCCGATGACAAGTGCATTCAAGGACATCACGAGGGCTACGACCCTTCGACTTACTAGTAAGTGTGCAGTATTTTCTATATTTACCTATATACTATTGATTTTTCCCAGAAATTGAATTTAAATGAAAGTGTGTTTTAAAATGCCATGCATGCATATTATGAAATATGTGAATTAGTATTTGACGCATATATATATGTGAATTGGTGCCGTGAACGCACATGTGAGTATCATGTGAGTTTTATGTTAATCATGTGATTTATTGTGATGTGAATTGTATTGAAAGCTCAAACTTGCACCATTGGTGTTAGTGCTCATATTATTCACCCCGCACCACACGCTCACCTTGGATCCAAGTAGGTGCATGTCGTACAGACCATTAGAGGGTTCCGACATATCGTACAGACCATGAGAGGTGGTTCCGACTTGTAGGTGATTTTAGATTATTATACAGCTGTTGATGAGAGAAGCACCAGAGCGTATTCTTACACCTTTCTTATCGTACAGACTACTTCAGGTAGTTCTGATGTATGTGCAGAGTAGCGTCGTATAGGTCACTATGGTGACTCCGGTTGGATTGGATATTGAGCTTTAGAATTAACCGTACAGGACCAACTGCAGGGTCTCCGGTTGATTCCTTATTTCACCTGTTATAATGTTGCATTCTTATTCTGTTGTTGACGTTTATGGCATGGCATACTTTCTGGTTTTTTATAAAGATTGGTGATTTGAGATATATGAAGATTTATATGTATATTATGTTATTTTCTGGGAAAGTATACAGGTTTTACAACAAGGGGTTAGAAATGTTATTAATTGAAATGTGTTCAAAAAGCTTTATTTTACTGACCCACTCAATTTTGTTTTGCGTCCCTCCAGGTTCTAGTTAGCGGTGTGGTGGCCCACGAGGATTTACGCATCGTTCTGACAGACTACATAAATGTAGGACTCACCTTCGGGTGTTGTAATTTAGTTATGTTCCTACTTGACTGCACATAGTACTTATGCTCTGAATATGTGTGTTTCACACTTAAACTCACTCTAACATGTTACTTGGATATTATTGCTAGTAGTTGGTTTTTATTTCTTCGTATTGCTCTTATCTATTGCTTCCGCGTTGCACTTTTGGTTACGTCACGCCCACGTGACGGCCAGCACGCCTTGATTTTAGGATTGGGGTGTGTCAGTTTAGTATCAGAGCCTAGGTTGCAATCCTGTATAAATTGTTAATGCTCTAATGATCTTTTGATGTCTTCTGTCAGAACTATGCCGCCTCGTAGGGAATCACGTCGTACTTCTGAGCCTAATTTCCCTGATATAGCTCAATTAGGGGAAGCGATGACCCATGCTTTTCAGAATGCAATCCGTCCTCCTCCTCCTCAGAGAACACCCTGGAGACTATGTATAATCTGAAATTGGACCGTTTTATGGGTAATGAGGGTCATGAAAGGGCAGAAAAGTGATTAGACCATATTGAGAAGACTTCTCAGGTGATGCAGAGTCAAGGGAATCTTCCTGCTAATAGATGGGTTGAGACCACTACTTGGTTTTTAGGGCGAGATCCAGTAGCTTGGTGGGTAAATCAAACTCAGTTTATGTCACCTGAGATGGCAGCTGATTGGGAAGTATTCAAAGAGAATTTTAAGAAAAGATTTGTTCCTCCAGAGTGCATTGATCGTAAGAAGCAGAAGTTCACTCAATTGAAGCAAAAGAATATGTCGAGGCATGAGTATTACAGGAAGTTTACAGACTTATCTCATTATGATCCTGATATAGCTGGTAATCAGGCAGAGATGCTTCGTCGTTTTAAGTTGGGAACCAAGAGGAAATTGCAGACTTTTGCTAGTGCGCTTCCTTGCACCACTTATCATGAGTTTTCTGAGATTTTGGTTAGATGGAGGATTCTGATAACCTTCCTAGTAATAGTGAGGAAGATGAAGATAAGAATGATAATCAGAATAAAGATGATAGGTGTAAATGTATCTCCACTCAGGGACCCCGTAAGACATAGAATTTCAAGAAAAGTAGAGCGAGCTCGAGTTCTTCCAGCGGAGGATTTAGTGTCACAGGCCCGATGAGAGGTGGAAGATTTGTTGTGGACCCAGGTTTCAGAGACAGAGATTTTGGTGGTGCTGGTGGTTCTGGTGCTCCGTTGTGCCGCCGTTGTAATTTCAGACATCATGGAGAATGTAGGAGAAGTGGTGGTGGTTTCTACACTTGTGTGCTCAGTGTCCCCAGAGTCAGCAAAGATCTCAGCAGTCTGCTATGCCACCTCCAGCGCCGATTCAGCAGAACTTTGGATCAAGCAGTTATGGTCAGACGGGTCATGGTGGTGTTTACCACTATCAGGGTGATGCTGCTCCCTATGCTCCCGGACAGTATCAGTATTTTCAGGATCCTTATTATCAGACTGGGTATTCCCAAGATCCTGGAGGTTATACTTCATATCCTTCCATGCCAGCTAGCGGATCTTAGTGGTATCAGGGAGGTCAGCCCCGACAGGGAGAGGTTGCTGCTAGCAGTGCAGGACCGTCTAGGCAGTCTAGCCAGTCAGGACAGAGACGTACTTCTCAGGGGCGAGGTAACCAAGGTAACAGAGGTCGTGGTGGATGACAGCAAGCTCAGGGACGTGTTAATCATATCTCACTACAAGATGCTCAGAACCATCCGGACTTGATTATGGGTACGTTAAATATCCTTGGTCACTTTGCTAGAGTTTTGATTGATTGTGGTGCTACCCATTATGTGATTTCTCATACGTTTGCTCAAATGACTTAACCTCACCCTACACCTCTAGGATTTGATTTAGAGTTTGTTATGCCTAGAGGGGACAAATGTTATGTTGATAGTGTTTATCCAGGGTGTCCAGTGATGGTAGATGGTGTAGTTATGCCAGCTAATCTTATCCCGTTAGATATTGTGGATTTTGATGTGATTTTAGGGGCAGATTGGTTGCATTATAATCGTGCCCATATAGATTGTTACGGGAAATCAGTTACTTTTCATCGTCCTGGACTATCAGAGGTTACTTTTGTGGGTGAAAGAAGTGGGGTGAGACATGGTGTTATTTCGGCCATGAAAGCGAAGAAGTTGTTATCGAAAGGTTGTCAAGGATACTTAGCACATGTGGTGTTAAATGATGTTGTTCCTAGCAGTGTGGAGGAAGTTGGAGTAGTCAAGCACTATCGTGATGTATTCCAAATGATTTGCCTGGATTGCCGCCAGACAAAGATGTGGAGTTTTTTATTGATTTGCTTCCAGGTACGGATCCTATATCTTTGACTCCATATAGAATGGCCCCAGCTGAATTGAGAGAATTGAAAATTCAGTTATAGGAATTAACTGATAAAGGGTTCATTCAACCTAGTACTTCACCTTGGGGAGCTCCGGTGTTGTTTGTAAGAAAGAAAGATGGAACTTTGAGATTGTGTATTGATTACAGGCAATTGAATCGGGTAATGATTAAAAACCGTTATCCATTACCTCATATCGATGATTTATTTGATTAGCTTAAAGGTGCGTGTGTGTTCTCTAAGATTGATTTGAGATCTGGCTATTATCAGTTGAAAATTAAAGATGAAGATGTACCTAAAATGGCTTTCAGAACCCGTTATGGACATTATAAGTTTTTGGTAATGCCATTTGGATTGACTAATGCACCTGCAGCTTTCATGAGGTTAATGAATGAAGTATTCCAGTAGTATCTTGATAGATTTGTCATTGTTTTTATCGATGATATTCTGGTATACTCTAAGTCAAAAGCAGATCATATTAGACATCTTAACTTGGTATTAAAGAAATTGAGAGAGCATCAGTTGTATGCCAAGTTTAGTAAATGTCAGTTCTGGTAGAATCAAGTGGTATTTTTGGGACATGTAGTATCGGCACAAGGAATTCAAGTAGATCCTCAAAAGATTGCAGCAGTGGAGATTTGGGAATAGCCACGAACCGTCACTGAGGTGCAGAGTTTTCTTGGTCTAGCAGGTTATTATCGACGGTTTGTTCAAGATTTTTCTATGATTGCTTTACCACTAACGAACTTAACCAGGAAGGATGTTAAGTTCGAGTGAGACGAGAATTGTTAGCAAAGTTTCCAGCAGTTGAAATATTGCCTCACTCATGCTCAAGTAGTGGTACTTCCTAACGATAGCGGTAACTTTGAGATTTACAGTGATGCTTCCTTGAATGGTTTGGGATGTGTTTTGATGCAGCATAATAGAGTGATCGCATATGCTTCTCAACTGTTGAAGATTCATGAAAGGATTTATACTATTCACGATCTTGAGTTGGCAGCCATTGTCTTTGCTTTGAAGATTTGGAGACATTATCTTTATGGTGAGAAATGTAAGATCTTCACAGATTATAAGAGTCTTCAATATCTTTTTACTCAGCATGATCTTAATCTTCGTCAGCGAAGGTGGATGGAGTTACTTAGTGATTATGACTGCACTATTGAGGATGATCCGGGTCGTGCAAATGTGGTAGCTGATGCACTGAGTAGGAAACCTCAAGGTCGACTCAATGCTTTGTATGCTTGTCGTGTTCCTCTTCTTGCAGATTTGAGAGCTACTGGAGTAAAGTTGGAGTTAGAAGAACGAAGAGAAGCTTTTCTTGCTAGTTTCCAAGTCAGACCAGTTTTGGTCGATCATGTACTTGAAGCTCAGATGGTTGATGAAGAGATTCAAGAAATGATTCAATTGAGAAATGAAGGGAAAAAGAAAGACCTCAGGATTCGAGAATCAGATGGCATGCTTATGCAGGAGAACAGAATGTATGTGCCGAATAATGAGGAATTAAAGAAGGAAATTTTGGATGAAGCACATTGTTCAGCTTATGCGATGCATCCAGGAGGGACTAAGATGTACCATACCATTCGACCATTTTATTATTGGCCAGGTATGAAAAGGGAAATTGCAGATTGTGTAAGTAGGTGTATTGTTTGCCAGCAAGTCAAAGCAGAAAGAAATAAGCCTTTTGGACGGATGCAACCACTGCCCGTTCCTCAATGGAAATGGGAAAATATAACTATGGATTTTGTGTATAAGCTTCCTCGTACATAGAATGGATTTGATGGCGTTTGGGTGATTGTAGATCGACTTACCAAGTCAGCACACTTCATCCCAGTGAGGGAAAAGTATCCTCTGAATAAATTGGCTAAGTTGTTCATTACGAAGATTGTGAAGTATCATGGAGTTCCAGTGAATATTATTTCTGATCGAGATCCAAGATTTACTTCTAAGTTTTAGGTAGCTTTTCAGGAAGCTTTTAGTACGAAACTGCTTTATAGCATTGCTTATCATCCTCAAACTGATGGACAATCAGAGAGGACTATTTAGACGTTAGAGAATATGTTGAGATCTTCAGTGTTACAGTTTGGTGATTCTTGGCATGATCGCTTAGACTTGATGGAATTTGCCTACAATAATAGTTTTCATTCGAGCATTGGTATGTCACTATTTGAGGCACTTTATGGTAGAGCTTGTCGCACTCCATTGTGTTGGTAAGAAGTTGGTGAAATAGTGCTAGAGGGCCCAGAGATTGTGGATGAAACTACTCAAAATGTTCAGGTGATTAAGTCTAACATGAAAGCGGCCCAGGATCGACAAAAGAGTTTAGCAGATAGACATGCTACTGATTCAGTATATAATGTGGGTAATTTGGTATTCTTGAAATTATCACCTTGGAGAGGTGTAGTGCGGTTTAGAAAGAAAGGCAAGCTAAGTTCTAGGTACATAGGACCTTATGAGATCATCAAAAGGATTGGTGAAGTTGCTTACAGATTGGAGTTGTCTCCGGAGTTACCTAAGGTGCATAATGTGTTCCATGTCTCGATGCTTCGACATTATGTTTCAGATCCTTCACATGTGATTCCTCCTCAACCTTTGGAGATTAATCCGAATTTGACGTATGATGAGGAACCAGTGACTGTATTGGATCGGAAAGACAAGGTTCTAAGGAATAAGACAATGAGCTTGGTAAAAGTATTGTGGAGGAACCACTCAGTAGAAGAAGCCACTTGGGAGACAGAAGATCGAACGAGAGAGATGTATCCGATATTGTTTTATGAATATTAATGGATTGTTGGTTGTATGAATTTTAGGGACGAAATTCTATAAGGAGGGTAGATTGTCACAACCCATCCCGGAATTACATTATCGTTGATGTGAAAAGATGAAATTGCCCTTAACTGTTGCTAAGGTATGTGTACCATATTAATTTGAATATTGCATACCTTCCTAAATTCTTGGAAGAAATTGAGTTGGATTAAAAAAAAAATTGTTTGTATTTTGTGTGGTTAGGGGAAGTGCACACACAAATCAAACCCATCACTTTTCCTCTTTCTCCTATCCCGTATATCTCTCTTCCCTCTCAGTTTCACTCTCTCTCTCTCCCTTTGAACTGTACGGACACACTCACCCACGATCATCCGAGCACGGATCGAGGATTTCAAGGGTACCATTATACTCGTGAGTACCCTACAAACTCACCCATACCCATTTCAAGTAAGAAATCTTTCGATTTCACGTTGAAAACCCGAGGTTCGATTTGAGTACTGTTCACAAACTTTGTAATGGTTGGTTTTTAGGACAATCCAAGCTCATAGTGAGCTTTAGGAGGTTCTTACGAAGCTCGGGGATGTTCGTTTGAAGGTTTTGGACGTCGAGATCACAAGGTTCGAATGTGGCCGGTTTTGGGTGAAATTTCCCGACGTGATTTCGAAGGATTTGGAAGTTTTTAAAGGTATAGCCTTCTTTATCTCGTAATTTGTGAAGTTTTGGTGAAAATTTCATGGAAAATGGTTGAGAATCGAGTGAGAAAAGGGTGATTGCAGGTATGACGCGTGTGGGGGCGTGTGGCAAGTCCAAAAATTATTTTAAAAATACCTCGACGTCCGTGACGTCGAGTAGGTCAATGTGGTATATTTATATACCCAATTTGAGCATCGTATGAGAAGTTATTACGCATTGCCATTTATGTGCTTTAATTAACGTTTTTATAATTGTTTCGCATATAGGTGATACCTATCCTGAGGACGAGCGCATTCAAAGACGTCACGGGGGTTACGACCCTTCGACTTACCGGTGAGTGGGTAGTATTTTCTGTATTTACCTATATACTATTGATTTTTCCCAGAAATTGAATTTAAATGAAAGTGTGTTTTAAAATGCCATGCATGCATATTATGAAATATGTGAATTAATATTTGATGCATATATATATATATATATATATATGTGAATTGGTGCCATGGACGCACATGTGAGTATCAGGTGAGTTTTATGTTAATCATGTGATTTATTATGATGTGAATTGTATTGAAAGCTCAAACCTGCACCCTTGGTGTTAGTGCTCATATTATTCACCCCACACCGCACGCTCACCTTGTATCCAAGTAGGTGCATGTCGTACAGACCATTAGAGGGTAGCGCCATACAGGTCACTGTGGTGACTCCGGTTGGATTGAATATTGAGCTTTAGAATTAACCGTACAGGACCAACTGCAGGGTCTCCAATTGATTCCTTATTTCACCTGTTATAATGTTGCATTCTTATTCTGTCGTTGACGTTTATGGCATGGCATACTTTCTGGTTTTTGATAAAGATTGGTGATTTGAGATATATGAAGATTTATATGTATATTATGTTATTTTCTGGAAAAGTATACAGGTTTTACAGCGAGAGGTTAGAAATTTTATTAATTGAAATGTGTTCAAAAAGCTTTGTTTTACTGACCCACTCAATTTTGTTTTGCACCCCTCCAGGTTCTAGTTAGCGGTGTGGTGGCTCACGAGGATTTACGCGGCGTTCTGATAGACTACATAAATGTAGGACTCACCTTCGGGTGTTGTAATTTAGTTATGTTCCTACTTGACTGCACCTAGTACTTATGCTCTGAATATGTGTGTTTCACACTTAAACTCACTCTAACATGTTGCTTGGATATTATTGCTAGTAGTTGGTTTTTATTTCTTCGTATTGCTCTTATCTATTGCTTCCGTGTCGCACTTTTGGTTACGTTACACCCACGTGACGGCCAACACGCTTTGATTTTAGGATCGGGGTGTGTCAATTGCTATGACTAAGAAGGGTAAAGAAATAGCACTACTACTTGTTGTTAGGGAGACTCCTATATATGTCAACCTCTATCCTCCACAGCCAGGCAGACCTGCAAATAAAAAAAATGCTCAACTTTTCTTCACATCCAAGAGGGTACTCTTAGTAGAGTCTCTCAAAATACTCAGCTTCTTTTCCTCCTGATAATACCTCTGCAAACAAGCCACACCAGAGCAAGAGTATCTCATATCATTAGGGTTAAAAGCAAGAGTATCTCATATCATGCTTTTTCCCTGTCTTTTCCTTTGGCCTTGTTCTTACCTGCAAGACAAGGAGAAAGAGAGCAATCAGTCAGCACTTGGAATCAAGCTTCCAGTTAAGAACTGAATGCCTGGAACCCCTTGCCTGCTTATTTACCTGGCATTGCTCTCGAGTACTCATCTTCAACATCTTATGCTTCCAAAGAAGATACCATATCTGCCTGAGGAACATATAGGGCAAGTGAGAAGGATACAAAGAAGCATGTGGAGACAAGTGTAACAGAACACGTGCCGATACATCAACTACTTTGTCAATAACAAAAGTATCCCATACCATCAGGGGCAAACGTACACTAGATTTAATGAACTTATTTTGACCCTCAAATTCTTGAGTCGGCCTTATACTCTGGAGGAAACCAGAAAACCCTCCATCCCAGTTCAAGAATAAGCCTGTGGAAAGTTATTTATTCAAAAACAAAAGTATCTCATATCATCTTTTCTCCATTTGCTTATCCTTATCCTTGTTGCTGTTTACGACACAAGGAGAAGAAGAACAATCAACCGGAAGCCAAAGTCGAACCTCCGATCCAGGTTGCTTGCTTGAGAATATGATTGCTTACCTTGTCTGTTACCTCATTCGACAAATCTCCTAGCTCGACTACTTAGGGGACTCCTATTATAAGGTTTGTCTCGCACTTAACCAAGCCCGAAACTACAAGTAAGCTTCAAGTGAAATTGATACATTACCTTGTGCATCTCGGTTAAAGATACCACCCATGGATGGAGGAAAAATACTTCTAGAAAAGATGCCACATATACATATGAGATAGATAAAGCAAGTGAAAATGATACCACACTTCGGTACTTAGAAGTTTCGTGATTACTCAATAGCTTGGATCTTGCAAGTCCCCAATCGAGGAGCTTCCCTCACTCGGAGACTTAGGAGAGCACTGTTTGTACCATACTTGACCAATCCCGAAACTACTGAGCACCGATCAACGTTATACCGTCAAGGACCCAGAAGAGTTTCCCTCCAACCAGGAGGCCAATCACAGCGCGACACATGTCGACATAAGAAGCTAATCACAGCACAACACGTGTCAACATCAGAAGTCAATCACAACATGACACGTGTCAATGTCAGAATGAAACTAGAAACTCTCTTCTATAAATAGAGATCATTCTCTCACAATATTTTCTAATGTCATTTGTACTAAATCATTCACTAGTACTCACTAAAGGAGAGCTTGAATCTATGTACTTGTGTAAACCCACAATTAATGAGAACTCCTCAACTCCGTGGACGTAGCCAATCTGGGTGAACCACGTACATCTTGTGTTTACTTCCCTGTCCCTATCCATTGACTTACTTATCCACACTAGTGACCGGAGCAATCTAGCGAAGGTCACAAACTTAACACTTTCTGTTGTACCAAAGTCCTCGCTCATTTTGTGCATCAACAATTTACATAATCACATTCCTTATCCAATAGGACTGCAACATGTTTATCAAATACTCAACTATTTTAATTTACAACCTATTATTCCCAAAGCACAACAAAAGCAATTAAAAAAAAACCACAATCTCAAATTGGCCTAAGTCAACAAAGCCTAAGCACCTTCGACAAAAAGAAAAAAAAAAAAGCTTAAGCATCACGGCGTAAAATTGAATCTCGCCAATTCTCTAATCTATCATTAATATAATAAATTTATTGTTTGAAAAAAAAAAAAAACGCCTAAGGGGCATCTAATTCTAAAAACGGCAGGCGCCCATCTCCAACCCTGGGCTAAAAGCCAAATTACCCCCCTAAACACTCTCCAACCCATGCTAAAATTTTAGGCTAAATGCCAAATGCTATTTCTGGGCCAAATACCCCCCCAACTTTCCCCCCAGGCTAAATGCGAAATGTTTATCGGAATTTAAATTTTTTTAGATTAAAATGTTCATAAAATTAATTTACAATAACCTACATATTTTTTTTTTTAAATTGATTTAAGAAAAAAATTTAGGCTAATTTCATTCTTTAATAATTCCGGGCTAAAATTTTAGGGTAGAAGGGTTGGAGCAGAAAAGATGTTTCTGGGCTAAAAGCTAAATTATCGGGGCTAAAAAATTTGGCTTTTAACCCAAGGGTTGGAGATGGTCTTCCTAGTGCGATAGTGATTGTTGTCACATGGTTGTTGGTCACCCAACCATCCGGACGCAAACGTGGCTTCTTATTATTGGTCATCGGTTAATAGCGCCAACCAATAGGTTTAAAAGCATTGCGACGAATAAAATTCGTAGGAAGAATCAGTACAGGCGAGGACGTGCACTGCTTCTCTGTTGGCCAATCACATTACAGGCGGTGACTTATTCACTTTGTTGAGCTGGGTGGCTTAATCATAATGCAAATGGAATCTTCCGAATCCAAGGGCGTTCACACTTGCGGTAACATATATTTTTTCTGCTCTCCGAAATTATGAACCGTCAAATGACCAAAATGACCTTATGTAGAAGTAAGCGCTTTGACAACCCCTCTCATCACGGCTCTTTTGTTTTCTTTGGAAGAAATTTTCCATGGTTTCATTGATATATTCCTCCATTGCCTCCACTTTTCCTACTTTTCCCTGCACTTTTTTGACATCCAATTTGTTTGTTGTACCAAAAACTTTTGGTAATGCAATTATCTTACGATACAACTGTTTCAAAAAATAAAATTTGAGAAAAATTATTTTTACTTATATGACAATGTTAAATGGAAGAATAATTCAAGGTTAAGAATTAAAAAATTGTTTATAACTTTAAGAACGTATTATGTTTATTTGACATTATTATTCTGTCAGTGTCTGTCAATATAGTCACTTGGCAAAAATAGTTTAAATCTTTTTCGTTTCTAAATGAGGCTCAATATTTGTATGCTTGTCTACATGCCATTTAAATTAGATGGATTTCCTTGGTTCCTATATTCCTTCATTTTAAGTCAAGTTAAGAAAAAAAATTTGTGCAACCATTGACTTGTTTTTTATACAATGAGAGAGGAGATTTAAACTAAGTCATACAACGAACCATTATTAAATACCAGACGCGTAATTTCTAAGCCTGATTAGTCTTGGTATCTTTGAAAATTAAAAAGAAATTTTACCAAAAAATATGTGGATGAAAAAAATTTACACGTGGCAAGTTGATCCTTTTAAAATAGGGGTGTGCCACACACCCCTTTTTACTTCTTACACACCTCTTGTTAATTTATGTTCGTTGATATTCTTCAATTCATCCGATCCGATTACCGAAAACAAAAAAAGTATGAGAGAAGTGAAAAGAGGTGTGTGGATATCACAACCCTTGAAATATTTAGTAAAAAAACTAATGAAAACCATGGGCGGCAGAAAGAAGTAAATCCAAAACCATAATTAGCTTCCCTTCTTCGACCATCGAACAAAGGGGCATTCCAGTCATTCCACACATAAATCCCATCCATTTTCCTCTGAAATTACCCTTTTTCAGGCGGGCCCACCAATCTTTTGCCCGTCCAAGAAAATCTGGTATTTCCTCCAATAACAAGGCCTTGACTGGCTCAATCGCCACCGCATATCCAACCGTCCAAACGAATCTCAACCGTTCAAATTGAAAAAACAAATCCAGCCACAAGATCATGAAAAGATCCAACGGCTGAGACAAAAGTACTAGAACCTTCTCCTCCTCACGGCCCGCCTATATCAGCCAGAGAGTGCTTGTGCTCTCCCCGTGCCACTCCATCGCTGCTGCTGCTGCTAGGGTTTACATTTCACTCACCAACCAACAAGAAGCTTTGAAGGTACAGTCTCTCTCGCAGGCCAAAACGGCACCGTTTTCCGATTCCGATTTCTTTTGTTTTTTGTCCGAATGTCGATCCGCCTGAAAATCAGCTCCGATCAAGCCGGTTGAGTTTCGGATTATCGATTATCGGCCGGTTTGGAATTCCGATCTGATATTTTTCTGGTGGTTTGACTGTTTTGCAGGACGTTTGACCATGGGGAAGTGCTACCCTACCGTGAGCGAAGAGTACAAGACGGCCGTCGACAAGGCTAGGAGGAAGCTCAGAGGCCTCATCGCCGAGAAGAACTGCGCTCCTCTCATGCTTCGCATCGCGTACGTCTCTCTCTTGTTTCTCTCTCTTAAGTCCTTCTCTCTGTTTGTGTGGGAGTGAGATTTGATTGGGTGTGGTGGGGTGCAGATGGCATTCAGCGGGAACTTACGACACCAAGACGAAGACCGGGGGGCCCTTCGGAACTATGAGGTGCCCGGCTGAGCAAGCTCACGGGGCCAACAATGGTCTCGAGATCGCTGTCAGGCTCTTGGAGCCCATCAAGCAACAGTTCCCCATCCTCTCCTACGCTGACTTCTACCAGGTAATTCAAATTAAAACAATTTTCAAAATCTTATTTATGGAAATTAATTTGGGTTTTTCAAAAAATTAATATCTGGGTTTATTTTTAATGTGATTTATTTGATCTTATAATTTTGTTGTAATTTTGTGTTTAATTTTGTGTGTAGTTGGCTGGTGTTGTTGCTGTTGAGATTACTGGTGGGCCTGATGTCCCATTCCACCCAGGAAGGACGGTCAGTAAGCTTTGATTGTCTCCGAATGTTTTAGTTAGAGCTTGTAAATTTGATTTATTACCATGAATATTTTGAGTGAATTACCTTGAATATATCAAATCTTGCTTTGCATTTGAATTATTGTTTGTGATATTTCGATCTTTGATGTGTTTTCGTTTGGTCATTTGAAGTTTTTGTTAATCTTTTTGCTTCTGGTGCATTCAACTATTCAAATGTGTTCGAGGTAGAAAGTTGTACTGCATTTGATAGTCATCTCTTATCAGTGGGTTCGTTAAAAGAGATTGGAATTTCTCGTCTTAGTTGGATTAATCATGTTTGCTTGAATGCGCCTTCATGATTCAATCGGTTACTCCTGGATCATCCTCGTTTCCAGTAATTGAGCTCATTAAATCATTGGCCTCGGGTTTTCCAGTAGACGTTATGTATTCCTTTTTGATTATTTATGCATGTCGTGGATTTTTTTTCTTCTTCAAATTGATGCGTTTGTTTTGTAACTTTCGTTTGTGACGTTGGTCAGTTTTTTAACTCAAGCACGGACTAGTTGTATTGATGATCTTGTTGTTGTGCCAGGATGCCCCCGTGCCACCACCAGAGGGCCGTCTTCCTGATGCTACCAAGGGTAAATATATGTTTTGACTTGATCTTATCTCATTGTTTTAGTTTATGCTTCCCTTGTATTGTAGGCGAGGATGTTTTGTCCAGACTGAGTTAAAAATTACTGTTGAAATGCTGTAGGTAATGACCATTTGAGGGATGTCTTCTGCAAGACCATGGGCCTCAGTGACAAGGATATTGTTACTCTCTCCGGTGGTCACACCCTGGTACGTTAACTCTTATTCTCTTGATTTCTTTTGTGAAAATTGTGCCAAGTTATTGTAGTTGATCGTAAATCAGTTGTTATTTGGTTAATGCACGGTACTGATTTCTACTTGCGTAATGGTATTATTGTACATTGCAGGGAAGGTGCCACAAGGAGCGATCTGGATTTGAAGGGCCTTGGACTCCCAACCCCCTTATCTTTGACAACTCCTACTTCAAGTAAGATCCGTTTCCCTGCTATGTTTACTCAATAT
>VIEB01001830.1:14831-40429 GCA_006547085.1 Malus baccata | reverse complement strand
CCTCCATATAAAACATTATATGTATGTCTAAGTTACGGTTGTCATGGACTCTGCTTCTAGCCATTTGGTGAAATAATCGATTGCCACAATCATCATGTCTCTGTCCCCAGTAGCGGGCAACATTGGCCCTACCAAGTCGATTACCCACTGTATGAACGACCAATGACTCGTCTGCAGGTGTAATTCACTGGCATGTAGTGTTGGTACCTTCTTGTAGCGTTGGCAGTGGTCGCACTTTTGTACTAACTCCTTAGCGTCTTGATGCATAGTAGGCCAGTAGTAGCTTACGTTTAAAGCCTTTTGTGCTAAGGATCAGCCTTCAAAGTGATTTCCACAAACGTTTTCGTGGATTGAGCTTAGAACCTTTAGGTCGTCGAGAGGTGCTAGGCAACGAAGATGTGATCCAGTGAAGAATCTTTGAACGAGAATGTCGTTTCACATGTAGTAGCGTGTTGCCTTTGTTTGGAGCTTTCTAGACTCCAACCTTTCCATGGGAAGTGTGCCATTAACTAAGCAGTTTATAATGAAATCTTGCCAGTTTGGACTTGTACTAACCTGTGACACCTCGGCAGCTGGATCCATATCTATGCTTGGCTTGTCTAGATACTCCATTAGAATAGAGCATTTGAGTTGGTGGTCGAGGGTGGAGCCTAGGCCAGCTAGCGCGTCCACGTGGGCATTGTCTGCCCGCGAAACTTGAGTGAGGTGTAAGTCTAAAACACCTCAAGTTACTTTTGTACCTTGTCTAGATATTCCGCCATCTTAAGATGTTTTGTTGCTTATTCCCCAATAGTCTAGCTAGTAATTAACTAGGAATTAGAATGAATTGTAAGCTTTTTCACCACCAAGTCTTTTGCCATTCGGAGGCCTGCTAGTAGGGCCTCGTACTCTGCTTTGTTATTGGATGCTTTGAAGCCTAGAGTGATTGCCTGCTCGAGCATCAAACCATCTAGGGTGACAAAGACCACGCCTACTCCTAAGCCCTTGTAGTTGAATGCGTCATCAACGTGCAAATGCCAGAAGTCTTCATCAGGTGAAGTAGGTATGGCTAGGGCGTGCTCTGTTGCGTTGCCTAGGCTAGGCGTGAAGGCTTGGTAGGGAGCCGTGGAGCTGCGGTCATGTTACACGTAGCAAGAGATGCTCAACTTCCAGTATTGGGCCACTTTAAAGCTGAATTATGGAGCAAGGGTTGGCTGGGGCCGTGTGATGCACAGCAAGAGGTAGTGTTCAACTGCCGATATATGTTGCTTCTAATCTTTTAGGGCAACGAGGACAAAACTTGCTTCCGAAAGTGTTATTCTAGTGTTCATCTGCCCTTGGCGTGCCTTTTAGCCTAAGTTGTTGCACTCATAAAAAAACTTTGCATTCGCCAGTGTCTGCGTCTTCATCATCGCGCGTTTGGATTTAGTGAAATCATGCATCATGAGGATGAATGCGTGCATCTGAAAGTATAACTTGAGCTTTCAAGTTGCAACAACCATCGCCAAAACAAGCTTTTGAATTTCTAGTAGTTAGTTTCCGCATTGATGAGAGCTTTTGAACTGTGGAATGCAGGTAGTTGGGCCCTCAACTCTTCTCGTATGAGGGTTGAGCTTATTGCTATTTCAGATACTGTCAAGCATGTAAATAAGTCATTCGCTACTTCCGGTTTGGATAGTAAAGAGGTGATGTCGGGTACTTCTTCAAGTCTTTGAATATGCATCAACAAGCCTCGTCACAAATTACATGTTTATCTACCATAACAAAAGAGTCTGCCAGAGTTAGATCTTCTTTCATGATCAATTTTTTTAACAGCGGGTGGTCTGCTAGAAGTCATTTTTGAAAAGCTGCTCTAGCTATTGAGTCATTACATCTGACAATCTTTGCCTTCTCTGCTTTGAACCTCTTCACATAGTCGCGAAGCAACTTCTTTGGGTTCTTCTTGATGTTGAACAAGTGGTGGAACTTCTTCTTAATTGAGCAATATGATTAATATTCTTTAGTGAAAACCAAAGAAAGTTCGTCGAAACTCTGGATGGATTATGGCGGCAAGGTGTGAACCAATCTTGCGCCTCGCCTTGTAGAGTGGTGGCGAATATCTTGCACATAAGAGTGTGGTTGTTTCGATATAGAATCATTGTGCTTCAGTAGTGTTTTAGGTGTTTCTCCAGGTCTCCATCTCCTTGGAAGGATATGAAATATGGCATCCTGAATTTGCATGAAAGCTTTGCCTGCTCGATCTCGTGTTGAAGGGTAACCTGTTTATGCATGTTCCGTCATAGTGCCTCGTTGGTGACCTCGTTGCGTCGGGAATCGCATAATTGCTCGGTCAAGAGTCTTTCTACTTCTTCCTGAATTTTCCTTTGTTATGGTAGCAAAGTTCTCAGCTGCCCCAGTCGTGACCTGCTGGTCTAGACTGTTCTTCTATATGTTCGTCTTGTCTATACCGTTGTTGCGGTGCATGTGGTACATTCCTAATTGGCGAGCAAGTTCTTCACAAGCTACTGGTTGAACTTGAGCCAGATTGAGTGACTTCTTCTCTCTGTCCGTCATGTTGCCTACTCCGATGTGAGATTGAGGATGCTCCTTGTGGGCCTAGCCACGAATGAACATTTCGCCTGAAAGGTTGCTCATGTTGATTATCGAAGTGTGACCCTAACCGTGAGTGTATGCTCGTCCGTGGGCCTAACCAAGAGTGCACGCTCATCCGCGCACTAAGACAAGAATGTACGCTATCTCGGGGGCCGATCGGGAATGCACACTGCCAAAACGCTCGGTTCCTGACTAATCGAGTGGCTGCTTGTAGGGACGCTACTGAAGAGGTTCATCGTCTGCCCTTGTCCTACTTCGGGACACCTCATCTAGGGCACTCTGCATCTTGGTACCCTACAAGAGTTGATTCACCAAGGTCATCTGTTGTGCGAAGACGCTTGTCAACTCTATGACTTGTCAAGACAAGTGTTGTTCACCATTAGGGTTAGAAGGGCTTGGACGGTATGCGTCTCCTTAAGTAATGGGGGTGTAATGGACTCCGTGCATTAGCTTTAAGCTTCCATGAGCCAAATCTACATAAAAAAACCAAAAAAAAATAATAATCAAAAAATGGGTCTGGAATGTCGAAAAATGGTTCAAAATAGACAAAAATAGACTTGTATAAGTGCTAGGAATCACACGCGCGAGTGCTGCTAGACGCGCGCTAGTGTTGCTGGATGAAAGGTTGGGCCTTAATGGATTAAAGGTTATAGCACGTTGGGCTTCTGCGTATTGGGTTTGCGGGGGAATGGGTTTGGGCACCTGCTGACATGAGGCTGCTTCCACGTGGGCTACCGTTGGAGTCGTTGTTTGGCTCGCACGTGGAGAGGCCCACGTTGCTCGCTGGATTTGGGCGCACTAAGCTTTGCGCAAAGTGGGCCGCTCGAGCCTGACCTTAGAGGCTTAGCAAGCTGGCTTGGCAGCTCAGCTACACTAGCGGCTTGAGTTGCACCATAAAAGTTGCTACAAGGATCTTTCCACAGGCCTCCGAGTTTGGGCTACTTTTGGAATTGGGCTGCGGGTTACATCAGCACGGGCTGGGTTTTGTTTGGATGTAAAAATTGCTCCAAGTGTTGATTGAGCCACGGCAGTGGCAGTGGGTGGTGGTAGCCGCCATTGCTCTGCGATCTGTCGACTGGGTGAAAACTCAAAGTTGTAGGGAGCGCCTTTTGTTGTTGTTTCATAATTTTTCCGTCATCGTATTTCTTCCCTAGAGCTATTCAAAGAATTTATAAAAAAAAATCTAGGAGTAGAAATGTGTGGGAAAATCTACGAATGAACGAAGAAAAATTAGAAACATTGAATGCGACAATCTTCTTCCAGCATGTGAATCAAGCTCTCAATGAAAGCACCAATTTGTGGATGCAAATTTCCGCCTTCTTCTTCTTGGACGAAAATGCACCTCCAAAACAATTAACACCTTAGGTTAAGGCCAAGAGTTTCATGCGCCCACAATGAGTTTGGGGGGGGGGGGGGGAAGGTTTTGGCCAAAGAACCTCCGATGCCAAAGTTAGAATTTGAGAGAGAAAGTGTTTAGAGAAATTTGGAGAATTTTAGAAGAGAATTGTACTTGGGTTTTAGAGAAAATGAATAGCTATATATAATGGTGTGGCCGGCCTTATTTGGAGAAATAGGGACGGACCAATTTTGGTGGTGATTTGAGTGTAATTGTAATCAATTAGGCAATTAATCAATTAATTAGCTAATTGTTCCTAATTTGAAAAGAATAATTAGGGGTTACCTTGTGGGGATGATTTGATGAGGATTGATGAAATATGTTTTGAATAAATACCTATTTTGATCACCTTTGACCTTGATTGAGCCGTTATTGTCCGCTACTTGAGCGTGGGAGTCCCGGTGTGCCTCGAGGGTAATTTTGTCTATTTCACCCAAAAATCTACATGTCGCCTCCATAATTTTCTTGATTATTTTTTGCTCCACATAAATAAATCCTCAAAAAATAAGCCTACATCACCTTTGCGAAAATCAAATGCCAGCATCTTTTATCACAAATGGTCCCTGAAATAGACCCTCACATCAAGATGGTCCCTGAAATTAAAAATCAATCAATGTAGTCCCTGAAAATAGGTGTCGCAAATCAATATGATCCTTCTGTCACAATTCTGTTAAAAATCCGTTAAGTGCTGATGTGGCATATAAATGGGCCACACAATATTTATGGGTTTTTATCACAAATGATTTCTGAAATTGACTCACACAATAAATATGGTCCCTGAAATTGACCCACACCATCAAAATGGTCCCTAAAATAGAAAATCGATCAATGTAGTCCTTGAAAGTATGTGTCACAAATCAATATGATCATTCTACCATAATTATGTATAAAAAAATTGTTATGTGATGATGTGGGTTTAATAATTAATTTAAAAATGGTCTAAATACCTTATTGGGTTGACAATTTTTTTATTAACTATTAAATTATTAAGCTTATTTGTAATTTTTTTTTTTAATTTATTAGATTTGTGTGACCCATTTATGTGTCACATCAGCACATAATATAATTTTTGACAAAATTGTGACGGAATGACTACATTGATTTGAGACACTTACTTGCGGGGATACATTGATCAATTTTCAATTTCAGAGACCATTTTGATGTCGCGTGTCAATTTCAAGGACCATTTTGATGTCGCGGGTCAATTTCAAGGATCATTTGCAAGAAAAGGATATTTATGGGGCATATTTATGTGCCACATCAGCACTTAACAGAATTTTTAACAGAATTGTGACGGAATGACCACATTGATTTGCAACACCTATTTTGAGGGACTACATTGATTGATTTTCAATTTCATGAACCATCTTGATGACGAGAGTCAATTTTAGGGGCCATTTGTGATAAAAACTCTAAAGATATAGAAACTTATACAATTAAAACAGAAATAAATGATTGAAAAATGTCATTCCGGCGTAATATAGAAATGCTACATTCAATCTCATGGTTTTGGTTTTGCAGGGGAAGTGTTACTCCATATAATATGTCATATTTACATTTCTGAATCACAGATTCTGTTTTGGGATTAAAACCTGGTATTGCTGATCCATAGCTGATACATTCTCATTGCACAATCGCGCAAGAGGTTTATTGTTTCCAAAAGCGTCCAATATAAATGATGCTCTCTGAATAACTTCCTCGGGACACCAATTCAACCTGTACAATTAATTAGTTCTACTGGAAAATTATAGCAGCCACCAAGAGTCCAACGATTTTTTCACGAGAATGAAATACATGGATATGAACCCAAACACTCATTTCATGAATGTGCATGTGTATATGCATGAGCGGGTATGGATGTGTGTGGGTGACACAAGGAAAACCCAAAAGAACTTTTTCCCCTGTTTCTGAAAATCGCGAACACAAGTTTTAAGTTCTGGAAAAGTACCAGCAAGTAGCTCACAACGCAGACCTGCAGGATGTAAATAACAATATCCAAGTTGACATTACCGACTTTGTGCATTAATATACCTATATACAGGTGCTAAGACATTTTCTGGTCAGTATTTCAATAAGGCACTTATCATCTTTTACGCAGTTGAACCAAGCAAGTTCTTTATTAAAACTTAGCATGTATACTTATCCTCTCTCTCTCTCTCTCTCTCTCTCTCTCTCTCTCTCTCTCTCTCTCTCTCTCTCTCTGTGTATATATATATATATAATAACTTTTATATATAGTACATACAAGTGCACACAAAATATAGGTACATATTTGGTCAAGCTCCCTCTTTATATCTAGGGAGACTTTGGATGCAATCCCTAGCTATGAATATTCTTTGACTAAAACCTTGTTGGTTTTCAATTTTTAATCAAAGTTCCTGAAATTAATGTGATAATTTATTTCTATGTACGTTACTATATTTTTTTAAATTAAAAATTGAAATTTATAATTGTTTATATTAATGAGATTTTAAATAAAAAACCATAATTTGTGGGATTAAATATATTAAAATATAAACATACTATTGTGTGTGTGTGTGTGTGTGTATAAACATGGGTACATTCATAAAAAATTAACCAACAAATTATTGTATCAAAACATGGGTACATTCTTCAAAATCACAAAAAAATAAATAAATAAAAAAAGATATTAGGCTTGATAAAATTAGTAAATTTCTTCGATTAAACTTAACATGGATACATTCTCAAATCAAAGAAAAAAGAATGTACCCATATAAGTTTAAAAATGGATTAGAAAAAAATTGAATATATTTTATATAAAAAAATGGTACATTTTACATACAAATTGGTATATTTAAGAATGAGTACATTTTAAGATAAAAAATTTGAAAAAAAAATTACATGAATGGTACATATAATTAGCATGGGTACATTTAGCAAAATTAAAAATGGGTACATATAAATAAAAAATATGGGTACAAATACAAATAAAACTTTATAAAATATGGGCACAAAAAAAATAATATATGGGTACAAATTAAAGTTGAAAAGAAAATTGGTACAAATTTAAAAAGAGTTGGAAATTAAAAAAGGGTACAAACTAACAATAAAAATATATGATCAAAAAATTTAGCCATAAATATAAATATCCTAATTGTAACATTTTTAACATTAAGTGAATATATTTAGAAATAAAAAATTATTTTATTATTGAAATAATTAATGATGTTATTAATACCAAGAACCTTGATCAAAAAATGAAAAGGAATAAGGTTTTAATCAAAGGAGTAGCAAAAGGAATAATGAGAACCTAATTTCTCCCTATATCTATATAATGTATGTATCTACTCACCATAGCTAAGAAGTGCATGCCCAGGAACTAGCCTGCAAGAAATGAAAAGTGAAATTACAAGCATTAAATAGAAAAATTGCATTGAACAGCAGTGAAACATAGAAATCAACACATGCATGAGCTTGGAATCAGAGGTTGCTAATACTGACTGTACACTTCACAAAGCTACATCTGATATTTTGAGTCTAAGACGTAATTAAACTGTTTAGACCCGGGAATTATAATCGCCTACTGGCTCTGTAATTGAAGCAACTAGAGTGCCACCCACTGACGCAATTATCTCACACAAGAAAACAAGTTAGCAAGATATAGATACATGCCTAGTGGTCAGATGACACAGAATTAATGTAGATTAAATGTGTTAAGATTAAAGAACATGTTTTAAGCATGAGCCCTGTGATCCAAACCGTAGGATTCATATCAGTTAGTAGTCTCAGAAATGCAAATGATTTTTTATTCTTAATAAGTACTCTTGCCTTTTAAAAATACTCGTACACATGCCAAGGAGATAAATCTTATAACTGGAGCACTGAGAGTTATGCCTATACTACTAAAAAGATGCAAGTTCAGTTTTATCTCACACATTATAATTACAATTTAGCATAGGGAAGCTGGTTGAGTATACCTTACCATTATCCCTACTTGATGCAAATCAATCATAAATGTCGACTTTTCGGCACTCATAAACTTGCTTCCCATTGCGCAAAATATTCTGTAAATAGAAATAGAAACTATGGTCATTGTTTTTTTTTTTACCAATGTCATGCAAGCATAACACTGTACGTAAGAAAGCTGTCGGTATGTAGATCAAACCTATCAGTCAAGCCAACAGTTGCCGAATCTGCTGGTACAAACCTATCAGGAAAACAATTAAAACCTATCTGAAAAGAAATTTTTGTCAATGTGTAGATCTGCAAAAATTTCTACACCAGAGGCATAGCCAATGGCCATCTATGTGAAAGAGACACCAAAAATCAGCAAGAGGGCTACCATAGAACCAATTCAATATCATTAAAAATAGTCACAACCATTCATACAATATAGACATGTTAAACATGTATCTTAGAACAATTCAAGAGACTACACATGTCAAAAGTATCACAACCCTACAATTACAAACACATCAAAAATACAATACGATTCTTCAATCATGGAGAACCCCTAGTCCTAAACCCTAAACTCTAGTCACGAGGACTAAAACATTACAAACCTGAGAACTATCATAGAGGCTCCACAAGGAAAAGACCACACCAACCTCTGATGATTTTGCAATCGTTTGGCAAAGAAACCCTGCTATAAGCCCTTCCAGCAAACTTCGAGTTTCCTTCTTGTAGTAATTTGTTGGGTGCACAAATCATAAACACCACCACTTCAGATTTGAACAACAATCGCCGGTCTAAAATCCGATATTGAACAAACCATGGCCATGCACAACCACAAAATCTCTCTCGACAAAGCAAGAGAGCAACCACAACCACGAACTGAGGACTCTCCTCAACAACGCGAGAGAACGACTCCAGCTAGAAACAAAGATGGAAAAAAAAAAATAGATCATGAAGTATTGCCTGAACACAACACCAAACGCAAGGGTTGGCAACTAGGGTTTTTTCTCTTGATTTTCTCTTGTCTCGCGAAGAATCTTTGGCCTTTATTCACATGTACCAGGGTGCATATATTAATTAAAAATTAGTCATGTTTCATTACTTTTAATTTGTCTTACATTTTCTTACATTGAATGCGTGTAGAGATTAATTTGTAAAGTTTTCTTTCAACATCTGGTCATTAATATAAAGATAAGGATGAATCATTGCCAAACAGGCATATAAAACAAAACCAAATACTTTGTATCAAAACTCAATGCCGCACACATATTTATGCTCACTGTATTTTCAAAAATGTTATTCTAGATCTTTCCTCTTCTTCTATAAAAAGGCCCAATGCTTGTTTGTTTTGTACATGTTTATGAATAAGACATATCTTGATCTATAAGCTTTAGATTATGATTCATGTAGAGAAAATGATGCAGAGTTTTGAGACATTTGATGGTCAAGATGAAGCGGAATATGGTGATAGTTCTAAAGAGCTTGAACCATGTGCAGTTCTAAATAATCGCATCCATGATTTATAAGAGGTATATATTAACTTTCATCACTCTTCTATTCACATTTCAGTTTTATCTATTAACATTTTTTTATTTTATTTATAAAACTATCTCTAATATAAGTAAGGCCCACTTATATTCAGCGATCTTAATATCATTTTGTGATCATTATCAAGCCTAAGTAAAATTTAATCCTCACCACTAATTTCATTTGATTCAGGAGGATGTGACACACCCAACCCAGAATGTCCACCTGGACTCTGAATCAAGCTGTGATGGCCAACACCAAGAAGGTGACGAAGCCATAAAGTGTAGTGATATGGAAAATGTGAGTAAATTTAAACCTAAAAGTGCCTAAATGTTAGAGTGTGCTTGGGAGAGGGAATGAACCCATTTCACAACTAATGTCATAGCATAAGTAAAGTACCGTAAAGGTAAAAAAGGAATTATACCATCGGGAATATTCCCATAACAACATTTTGCCAGAAATCCTCATTGACACGAAAGCTCAATTACTAAACCTGGAGGGGTGAAAAATAAGGATAAGTGGGCCTAAAAATAAAGTTTTATAAAACCTTTTTGAAAATGTAATATAATCCCTAGTTGTAAAACAAGTATAGTTTCCAAAATATACACACATGCACTAGTATCTGGCAGTGATACCTTTGTGCCAGAACGTCGGTTCACAATTTTAGGGTAACAAATAATATCAAAATATCATATATGCGTTAATTAGCGATGCGACTGATAGACTAATTAGCAGTGACTACCTGAGTTGAAGAAATTAAAATCGTGGAAATTTAGGAGCAAGCCTTAACTCATAGTTGTGTTAACCATATTACCCAGTTAGGTAACCTGAACATTCTTGACCAGTCATTCTTGTGGTGTAGTGAAAGGAAGTAGTATGGTATGTTTCGAGGAGCTATATCCCTGGTGTCATTTCTCAAAATTTTACTTGGGATACCACTGAAGTGGGAAGTTGAATACACCATTGATTCAATTGCTTATATTACACAAATTCTCCTTGCATCATATCGAACGACTGTTTCGACTTTGAGAAAACTTAGTTACAAAAGCTTACCGATTAGGAATTTACCCAACCAAACACTTTATCTAGGGAACCTTAAACCTATCTAAGAAGGTGAAAGACTGAACCTTAGGATCGTACCTAGATTTTAACGACTCAATCAAGTGACAGTGACTTTCTCACCTATTTCAGCAACGATATCAAGTTCTCCAAACACCGGCAATTAGTTTTATACCAAATTCCTCAAATGTTAGCTTTGTTGGATTGGTACTTTTCTTGGGAAACGTGATCTCAATAGACGATAGTCCTTTCTTTTCCCCAAAAGGTTGTAGCAGAAGAAAGTTGAAATCTTCACAAAGCACTGTGAAATATGATATATCCTTGGCCTTATCGATTTTATCAGCAGTTTGTTAGCGACTTTTCAGTTGTAGCATTTTTACCCCCAAGTTGGCCTTATCGTTTTAGCCCCCAAAGTCAACAATTACCATCTTTACTTAAAAATTGGATAACACTTCTCTGTGGAGGAACGTTTCCAAAATCTCTACTAACCTTAGACTTCTAAAATGCATCTTTATTTGAAATGAACTAGATTTCTGACAATGGCAATGGAAAAACCAAATCAACTTTTACTATTGCACTATCGTGTATTACCCTGGTTGTGCAAACGAAATTACTGGTTACTACAACAAAAGACATATCTACCTTTGAACACTTTAGGCCTTTCCTATTCCATTTCAGTTGGAATTCACCAGTATCGATTTGACGTTATTTACAAATCATCAAGAAATCGTTCGAGTGGTTATAATCACTTTCCTGTATCCAAATGGAGATGGGGAAATATCACCATAAAGTTCTCGGTACGAGGTACCTTGTACATGTGGAGATTATGATAATGTTGTGGTGATTATCAACCGACTTGACAAGTCAGCTTACTTTCCGTTGGTCCAGAGGGACTACATTTTTTACCACTTAATAAAATTTCTAATTTTGATTTTTTTTTCTTCAGATTTTATGGCATTTTGATTGGCATCTACTCTAACTGTGATTCCATATTCACCTCTTTGTGCAGGAAGACATTCCAGTCGACCTTGGATACGTGTCTACCCTATTGCACTTCATATTATTTCTTTTAAGCAGACCAACCGTCTAGGAGAATCGCTCGGACATTGAAATTTTAGTTGTGGCCATTAATTCCTTAATCACCCAACAATTACTTTGCTAAACAAATCTTTACCATTGGTGATTGAATATTTCAGAAGCTATTGTTGTACCGAGATGTTATGCATTCAATCCAGTTATCTTGTACTTTAGATCTGATGGACTTGTTTTGACCCTCAAATTCTTGAGTGTTTTTTTAGTCTTCTCGGCATAGTTTTTCGCTAAACCCGAGCAAAATTCATTATGAATCTGCTGCTAAGGCGTTGTGAACTACATTGTTCAGCTACATAGTTGCATGTCACTATTGTATCTCACTTTGATGCGCATTTCACTTCCAAGTCTTGGGAAGTCTTCTTGAAAGCCATGGGTACTAAGTTGTTATCCACTATCACATTTCACCCTCAAATTAACGGCCAATCTGAACAAACCATCTAGACCTTAGTGTACATGTTGCGTTTTGTCCGTTCTGCCGACTTAGTATGGTTGTAACAAACTTTTATCTTTATTAGAGTTGCATGTAACTACGGTTACAATTTCGGTTTTGGATTGGCACTGTAACGCCTCGACCCGAAATTTTTATTTCAGAAATTAATTTCGATGATAGGCCAAAATTAAACTCTTGTTTAACCAACTACCATTAATCACAATTATTTATTTAAATTTCTTAATCACTCACAAAATCTATAACCAGAATTTACTTACCAAAAACATAAGATTAAATTCTCAAATAATTCACCAAAATTTCTCTTCTTCAATCAAATTCCCAACAAAAGATTAATCTTAATTATTTAAGGCTGCATCTAACCCCTGTTAGACTACCTACGTACTCTTGATGCAGGATCAAGCCTTTCTAAGTTCACCATTCATTCTTTTATCCATTTCCGAAAATATTCTAGTAATGAAAATATTCAACATTAGCTTTCACAATTGAATCACCTCAAATGGGTACAAATTATGGATTTAAAATATCAAAATTTGTATGAAAAGGCAATGTTGGCCCATTAGTCACGCGCCGTCGTAGGTGGCGGTTTCCGACGAACGAAAACCTAATTTTCCGACTAACTTTAAAAATTACCAAATTTTACAAGCAAGTAGAGTTCAATGAGAGGAACAAATTTCATACTTGGGTCGAAGTCCAATTCAGCTGGGAAAGGTCCCAATTTCACTCGAACTCGCCGGAAACCCTAGAAATTGGTGGCTTCGATCCTTCACCTCCCCTGCTCCGCCACCCCTATAGTTGTTTAGGTTTTGTTGCAAGCCTCAAGAGAAGTGTTTTGGTGATGGTGATTGAAGGAAATCATTTCACAAATGGAGCATCTCAGCCAAGGTTTCCCGCGGCACGCACGATGGGTTTTCCACCAAACTTCAACTAAATTTCTTCTGATTTTGGGTGAAAATGGTAGAGGGGAGATTGGGTAGGTGTTTCCAGCAATTCGCCGTGAAACACCGTGAATGGCATCGGGTTGCTTGTCGCCAGGTTGGGTCAGGAATAACACCCGTTCTCCTTTTTTTTTTTTCGTTTCTTTTCCTTCTTTCCTTCCCCTCCTTGCTCCCCCTTCTCATTGGTCACTCTCTCTTTTTCCTTCTCCCCGATTAGGCAGCCCCCCTCTCATTCTTCCTCCTTTCCATTCTTTATCAGTTTCACCCCCTCCCCCATTGGTCTCTTTTTCCACCCCCCCTTCAACCCACATCCACCATGTGGCTTTTCTACACCAAGACAAAGCTCCAGCAAATCTGGAGCATTCCAGATTCACGGCAAACTGATTTTGCCCTTATCCTCGTTCATTTCTATTTCATTCGTTATAACTCCGTTTGGCGAACGATTTTCGCCTACACACTTGTGGGACCGAGCTTTATCCAAATATGACAAGAAATAGTTTAAAATATATGAGGATAAAATACGTCCTCATATAATTACGTTAAACCAACTAGGGCATTTTTGTCTTTTCTACATAACGAAAAATTATACAACATAAATAATAATCAAATCAAGGAACGGGATTCCACATTTTCCCCATTCAAAATTCATAACCCTAATTCAATTTATTTGCAATTTCCTCCACATAACCATAAACATAACTAATTTATATTTTAATTTTTCAGGGCATTACAAGCACCGTTGGAGACGTTGTATAAAGATTCTACGAACAGTACATGATAGACAATAAAGTTTTGCGAACATGTATTCAAATGATCGAGATTACGATGTAGCAAATATTGTGTGCTATTGACGTTGTCACTCGAGAAAGTAGTACGTGAGCACGATCAAGGCGTTATTCGGTTGATTTATATGTATTTTCCAGTGGGGGCAAGATGGTAATATTTCACCCTCATAAATTATTTGCTTGCTTATTGTGACAACAGTGAGTTGTTGGTATTGCGTGACACACCCCGACCCGGATAGTCCACTTCCACTCCGAGTCGAGCTGTGTTGGCCGACACCTGGAAGGTGACGAAGCCATAAAGGATGGTGATGTGGAATATGTGAATAAATTTAAACCTAATTGTGTCTAAGATACGAGAGTGCACAGTGAGCGGGAATGAACTCATTCACACGTGATATAGAGCATAAGTAAAGTAAGGCAAAGTAAGGTAACGATTATACCATCATAAGAAGACATCTGAACTGAAAAGGGCCATGAATCCTCGTCAATAAGAGAACTTTGTTACTAGTACCTAGAAGGGCACCAAACAGAAAACGTGAGTGAGCCATAAAAACCAAACTTCCCAAAATGTTTATCTTACTAAAAGTAATAATCCATCACTATAACATTCATATCATTTGCCATAAGACGATATTACATATATATATCCAGACCAAACCCAATAATGATCAAAACCACGGGTATGCCATGTTCATTGTCTCCACAATGCATTAACAAGTAAGCCAAAAGAACTTTATCAATATAAAATGATACATATGTCGGAATCACCTCTAGTGATATGTACGACTATAATCACATAAGTCGGAATCACCTCTAGTGATCTGTACGACTATAATCATATCACAATTGCTAGCACATAAGTCGGAATCACCTCTAGTGATCTGTACGACTATAATTACATAAGTCGGAATCACCTCTAGTGATCTGTACGACTATAATCATATCTCAATTGCTAGCACATAAGTCGGAATCACCTCTAGTGATCTGTACGACTATAATCACATAAGTCAGAATCACCTCTAGTGATCTGTACAACTATAATCATATCTCAATTGCTAGCACATAAGTCGGAATCACCTCTAGTGATCTGTACGACTATAATCACATCTCAATCGCTAGCACATAAGTCGGAATCACCTCTAGTGATCTGTACGTCGGAATCACCTCTAGTGATCTGTACGACTATAATCACATCTCAATCGCTAGCACATAAATCGGAATCACCTCTAGTGATCTGTACGACTATAATCATATCTCAATTGCTAGCACATAAGTCGGAATCACCTCTAGTGATCTGTACGACTATAATTACATAAGTCGGAATCACCTCTAGTGATCTATACGACTACAATCATATCTCAATTGCTAGCACATAAGTCGGAATCACCTCTAGTGATCTGTACGACTATAATCGTATCTCAACAATCATTGTTATAACTCAACCATTTCAACTAATGTCGTAACTTACCTGAACTTACCAGAACTTACCTGGGTGTCCTGCATGCACCTTCGCACTTCAAGCATCCACCATAACCATTTGCAAGTAATATACATATAAATATGCCACAATGAAATCAAAAACTCAACCATATCATATTATTTCCAGATATGTACATTTATATACTTAGCATAAAATGCATAATCCGTAACACCTTACTCCCGAACTATTTTGTCTCGTTTATTGTATGGCTGCATCTAACGTCTAGTTAGACTGCCTACGTACCCTAAACAAGGATCAAGTCATTCGTAGTTCACAATAGTATTTCTGGGTAACATACATAAATCAATTTAGAAGTGTCTATGGAACTATTAATTATAAATATATGATAAGAAGGAAGAAGGGCCACTCACCTGGGGTCCGCGCTACGACTCCCTAACATCAGAACCAAGGCGTCCCGAACGCTCGACGCCTAAAACAGTTATCAAACCACATCTCAGAACTCTTATCCATAGAGTATGAAATTCACATAGCACATTTCCACAAGGGCATTCAAGAATAATGTGAGACCCGTTGATCAAAGGTTAACCGTCGACTAAATTCGACGGTAGGGTCATAACCCCACATAACTCAATCTGAAAGATCCACAACTCAGATTTCCGATCCGCCACTTCCCAAGATCCACATTATGATTCTAGAATAACATACTAAAATTCATTACAATCTAACGGTCGGATCTCCGCCAATTGCCAATTCAAGTGGTAGTCAACATTTTATTTTACGAACTTCCAAATCTAATTCAGGAATATCCGTACGTCAGATTCCCAATCCGTAAGTTCCTATGATCCTCAAATATTACAAATTACAACGTATCAAAGTTTGGTGACGATCCAACGGTCGGATCGTCAATTCATATTTTCACCTAACCACGAATCGTAACGACTTAGGTTCAATTACTCATCTTACGTCAATTAATTATCAAAACTGAACCTAGAACATGAATTATGGCCTAAAAGTGGCATTGGCAGCTCATTGGCCACGCGCCGCCGCGGGTGGCCAGCTCGCCGGAAAATCTAACTATTTCCAAAAATTACCAAAATTTACAGAAACGAAGATCTCAATGAGTAGAACAACTTTCATACCTGTGGCCAAGGCCAATTCGGCTTGGAAACACCCCAATTTCATCAAAATCCGTACGAAACCCTTGAAATTGGGTGTCTTCGATCCGACTCCTAAACAACTCTGTTGCCCCCAAACTTGTTTGGGCTTTGTTCTAGGCCTCAAGAGAAGTGTATAGGTGGTGCCAATTGAAAGAAATTGCTTCGGGATTGGGTGAATTTTGAACAAGAAGTCGCGGCACCCGTGTGGGTGTTCTTCGCGAAATCACCACAAATTTCATTGATTTTTGGGTCAATTAGGGTGCTAGGATATCTTGCAGGTGTTTGGGGTTGATGGGAGGTTGAAGAAGACCAGAAATTTGGACGGAAAATAACCTTGAGGGTGCGGGTCGCCGCACGGGTCAAAAACGGGCAGAGGGGGATCCGGCCTATCCCCCGTGTCTCTCTCTCCCTCCTTTCCTCCTTTCCTTCTTCTGGTTGGTCAGATTCTCCCTCTCTCTTCTCCCCATTCGGCCTCTCCTTTCTTCTTCTCAGATTGGTCTTCTCAAATTGGGCAGTTTTTGCCCAATCTTCCTTCTTCTTCATCCCTCCCGCGCACACACACACAAATCCTCTTTCTTCTCATCCCAACCATCCATTTATTCTTTAATAAATCTGGGCCGTCCATTATCATAAAAGAAATTCCTAATTTTTCTAAAATAATAATTCCTAAAATGCCCAAACTTCAAACATTGATATCTTCTTCGATATAACTCCAAATCACGAACAGTTTGCGCCCATGCGTCCGCAGCGACGAGTACTACGAGGATAGGCCAAGAAAGAAAAATTCTCAGGTGACACAATGCCGTAAAATCTCATCATATCTCAATTGCTAGCACATAAGTCGGAATCACCTCTAGTGATCTGTACGACTATAATCATATCTCAATTGCTAGCACATAAGTCGGAATCACCTCTAGTGATCTGTACGACTATAATCATATCTCAATTGCTAGCACATAAGTCGGAATCACCTCTAGTGATCTGTACGACTATAATCATATCTCAATTGCTAGCACATAAGTCGGAATCACCTCTAGTGATCTGTACGACTATAATCATATCACAATTGCTAGCACATAAGTCGGAATCACCTCTAGTGATCTGTACGACTATAATCATATCACAATTGCTAGCACATAAGTCGGAATCACCTCTAGTGATCTGTACGACTATAATCATATCACAATTGCTAGCACATAAGTCGGAATCACCTCTAGTGATCTGTACGACTATAATCATATCACAATTGCTAGCACATAAGTCGGAATCACCTCTAGTGATCTGTACGACTATAATTACATAAGTCGGAATCACCTCTAGTGATCTATACGACTACAATCATATCTCAATTGCTAGCACATAAGTCGGAATCACCTCTAGTGATCTGTACGACTATAATCATATCTCAATTGCTAGCACATAAGTCGGAATCACCTCTAGTGATCTGTACGACTATAATCATATCTCAATTGCTAGCACATAAGTCGGAATCACCTCTAGTGATCTGTACGACTATAATCATATCTCAATTGCTAGCACATAAGTCGGAATCACCTCTAGTGATCTGTACGACTATAATCATATCTCAATTGCTAGCACATAAGTCGGAATCACCTCTAGTGATCTGTACGACTATAATCATATCACAATTGCTAGCACATAAGTCGGAATCACCTCTAGTGATCTGTACGACTATAATCATATCACAATTGCTAGCACATAAGTCGGAATCACCTCTAGTGATCTGTACGACTATAATCATATCACAATTGCTAGCACATAAGTCGGAATCACCTCTAGTGATCTGTACGACTATAATCATATCACAATTGCTAGCACATAAGTCGGAATCACCTCTAGTGATCTGTACGACTATAATTACATAAGTCGGAATCACCTCTAGTGATCTATACGACTACAATCATATCTCAACTATAATCACATAAGTCGGAATCACCTCTAGTGATCTGTACGACTATAATCATATCACAATTGCTAGCACATAAGTCGGAATCACCTCTAGTGATCTGTACGACTATAATTACATAAGTCGGAATCACCTCTAGTGATCTGTACGACTATAATCATATCTCAATTGCTAGCACATAAGTCGGAATCACCTCTAGTGATCTGTACGACTATAATCACATAAGTCGGAATCACCTCTAGTGATCTGTACGACTATAATCATATCTCAATTGCTAGCACATAAGTCGGAATCACCTCTAGTGATCTGTACGACTATAATCACATCTCAATCGCTAGCACATAAGTCGGAATCACCTCTAGTGATCTGTACGACTATAATCGTATCTCAACAATCATTGTTATAACTCAACCATTTCAACTAATGTCGTAACTTACCTGAACTTACCAGAACTTACCTGGGTGTCCTGCATGCACCTTCGCACTTCAAGCATCCACCATAACCATTTGCAAGTAATATACATATAAATATGCCACAATGAAATCAAAAACTCAACCATATCATATTATTTCCAGATATGTACATTTATATACTTAGCATAAAATGCATAATCCGTAACACCTTACTCCCGAACTATTTTGTCTCGTTTATTGTATGGCTGCATCTAACGTCTAGTTAGACTGCCTACGTACCCTAAACAAGGATCAAGTCATTCGTAGTTCACAATAGTATTTCTGGGTAACATACATAAATCAATTTAGAAGTGTCTATGGAACTATTAATTATAAATATATGATAAGAAGGAAGAAGGGCCACTCACCTGGGGTCCGCGCTACGACTCCCTAACATCAGAACCAAGGCGTCCCGAACGCTCGACGCCTAAAACAGTTATCAAACCACATCTCAGAACTCTTATCCATAGAGTATGAAATTCACATAGCACATTTCCACAAGGGCATTCAAGAATAATGTGAGACCCGTTGATCAAAGGTTAACCGTCGACTAAATTCGACGGTAGGGTCATAACCCCACATAACTCAATCTGAAAGATCCACAACTCAGATTTCCGATCCGCCACTTCCCAAGATCCACATTATGATTCTAGAATAACATACTAAAATTCATTACAATCTAACGGTCGGATCTCCGCCAATTGCCAATTCAAGTGGTAGTCAACATTTTATTTTACGAACTTCCAAATCTAATTCAGGAATATCCGTACGTCAGATTCCCAATCCGTAAGTTCCTATGATCCTCAAATATTACAAATTACAACGTATCAAAGTTTGGTGACGATCCAACGGTCGGATCGTCAATTCATATTTTCACCTAACCACGAATCGTAACGACTTAGGTTCAATTACTCATCTTACGTCAATTAATTATCAAAACTGAACCTAGAACATGAATTATGGCCTAAAAGTGGCATTGGCAGCTCATTGGCCACGCGCCGCCGCGGGTGGCCAGCTCGCCGGAAAATCTAACTATTTCCAAAAATTACCAAAATTTACAGAAACGAAGATCTCAATGAGTAGAACAACTTTCATACCTGTGGCCAAGGCCAATTCGGCTTGGAAACACCCCAATTTCATCAAAATCCGTACGAAACCCTTGAAATTGGGTGTCTTCGATCCGACTCCTAAACAACTCTGTTGCCCCCAAACTTGTTTGGGCTTTGTTCTAGGCCTCAAGAGAAGTGTATAGGTGGTGCCAATTGAAAGAAATTGCTTCGGGATTGGGTGAATTTTGAACAAGAAGTCGCGGCACCCGTGTGGGTGTTCTTCGCGAAATCACCACAAATTTCATTGATTTTTGGGTCAATTAGGGTGCTAGGATATCTTGCAGGTGTTTGGGGTTGATGGGAGGTTGAAGAAGACCAGAAATTTGGACGGAAAATAACCTTGAGGGTGCGGGTCGCCGCACGGGTCAAAAACGGGCAGAGGGGGATCCGGCCTATCCCCCGTGTCTCTCTCTCCCTCCTTTCCTCCTTTCCTTCTTCTGGTTGGTCAGATTCTCCCTCTCTCTTCTCCCCATTCGGCCTCTCCTTTCTTCTTCTCAGGCTTGGAAACACCCCAATTTCATCAAAATCCGTACGAAACCCTTGAAATTGGGTGTCTTCGATCCGACTCCTAAACAACTTTGTTGCTCCCAAACTTGTTTGGGCTTTGTTCTAGGCCTCAAGAGAAGTGTATAGGTGGTGCCAATTGAAAGTAATTGCTTCGGGATTGGGTGAATTTTGAACAAGAAGTCGCGGCACCCGTGTGGGTGTTCTTCGCGAAATCACCACAAATTTCATTGATTTTTGGGTCAATTAGGGTGCTAGGATATCTTGCAGGTGTTTGGGGTTGATGGGAGGTTGAAGAAGACCAGAAATTTGGACGGAAAACCGTCGGAAAATAACCTTGAGGGTGCGGGTCGCCGCACGGGTCAAAAACGGGCAGAGGGGGATCCGGCCTATCCCCCGTGTCTCTCTCTCCCTCCTTTCCTCCTTTCCTTCTTCTGGTTGGTCAGATTCTCCCTCTCTCTTCTCCCCATTCAGCCTCTCCTTTCTTCTTCTCAAATTGGGCAGTTTTTGCCCAATCTTCCTTCTTCTTCATCCCTCCCGCGCACACACACACAAATCCTCTTTCTTCTCATCCCAACCATCCATTTATTCTTTAATAAATCTGGGCCGTCCATTATCATAAAAGAAATTCCTAATTTTTCTAAAATAATAATTCCTAAAATGCCCAAACTTCAAACATTGATATCTTCTTCGATATAACTCCAAATCACGAACAGTTTGCGCCCATGCGTCCGCAGCGACGAGTACTACGAGGATAGGCCAAGAAAGAAAAATTCTCAGGTGACACAATGCCGTAAAATCTCAGCCAACACACGTGCCTCGAAGGGCAATTTCGTAAAATCACACCTTTAAAACTGATTAAATTGTAAAATTAGGGACGGGTTGTCACATTGCGGGCTACAGACTGTAATATCGATAACTTATTTGTTGGAGTCATTAAGTAAGTGGGCAAGTAGGCCTGTTTACATTAGTATTTTTATTTATTTATCTATTTATTTATTGTTTGGGCTTGACCCAAGGATGCTACACACATATCTTCGAAGACGTGACGCTACGAGTGTGTAGCTGAAATTTTTCTATGTTCAATTTTGATTTCAGTACAACTATTTTAATTCTATGTTATTGTATATATGTATTTTGATGTTATGTTATTATATATCTATTTTTGACCTTATGTTTTTATAAAAGTATTATATTATAGTATTGTATTGAAGGAGAAGAAAAGTTTGAGTTTGGAGGCATGAAAGAGGAATCATAGCAATCTGATCGTGACAGAATGGCATTCTCTTTTATGCAACCGCTCTAACTTGATTTCCTCTTATATATTTTTTTTCTTTCTATTTTTGAGTATTTTATGTATAGCAAATTATTTCAAATTTCAGGGACGAAATTTTTTTTTAAAGTGGGTAGATTGTGACACAACCCGTCCCTAATTTTGCAAATTTATTAATTTTAAAAGAATGAATTCACGAAAATGCCCTAGAGGCAAGGTTGTTGACTTTCGTTGACTGTCTTTTTTGAGAGTACGGTAAAATAGTGGCTCGTACACGTCACGTAAAGACGGTCAACAAAAGTCAACAACCTCACCTCTAGAGCATTTTCGTCAATTCATTCTTTTAAAACTAATAAATTCGTAAAATTAGGGACGGGTTGTCACAGAATGTCTAGGATCTGACTGCTCCAACAAACCAAAGGCCTGAATTGGAAGAAATTTTGTAGTTTATAATTTGCACGTATTTGTTGTAAATAAACACAAGCATCAACCATTATGTAGGTTAATAATTTTTTTTTTCTGGCTATACCTAGTAGGATATTTAGCAAATAGACTTTGCCACAATATATTACTAGGGGCACTAATGAAAACAAACTATTTATAAGGTTACGTATGGTGAAGTCCACAATACGGCGACGGACCGTTTGGCGTCGAGGAGTTCAATGGAGATGTGTGACTTCACTTGGGTTGACAAACCCCCATCTTCACTTGTTCATTTACTTCACCATGATGGTCTACCTTGCCCACATTAATGTTGTTTGGGAGTGGCAGGGGTGATGCTAGTTGCTTCCTTTTAGAGTCGGCTTTCCTTCCCCTTGCACCTCCGGTTTGTTTTTCGTTTGCTTGCTTCGTAGTGAGCTTGTGTTGTACTCTTAGCATCTTTGCCCTGGGTTAATATATCCAGTATTTAAAAAATAATAATAATAATTAAAAAAAAAAAAAAACTTCAATTCTACAACCAGAAAACAAAGTGAAGAGATAAAAAGAACTTGAAATCACAGAATGGCGAATAATAGTGCTCTGCTCATCACCGATAAGTACTGAATTTCATTGTGCTTGCAGCCGTCGATGACATTGACCACAAGCAATGATTTTCAATTTAAAAATAAACTTCCCGATGAGCATCACTATTGCCATTTTGTTACTTCGAATTATTTTTCTTTTTACTTTATTTTCTGGTTGCAGACTTGTAATAAAAAATTGTGATGATAATATATTGTGACAAGGTCCATTTGCTAAATATAAAAATATTAACCGTGAATAATGGTTGGTGCTTGTGTTTATTTACCAGAAATACATGTGCAAATTATATAAGAATTCATTATCAAGGGATATCCCAGGACTAGTGCGGCTTAGACAGAAAATAAGAAGGAGACCATTTTTTTTTTTTTTTGGATTTTATTTTTTCTGCTCAGTGAATAATGTATTTTTGTATGAAACTATATAGAATAACTTGTAGATAAAAGAGTTATATGAATATATGAAAGCGGAGGGAAGAAATTGAGTATTCAAGTTGAATTACCACATAATTAATGCAAATATAGTCTTTTTTGTGTCTAATTTTTTTTTCAAATAAAATATGAAGTTTGAATCTCTTGATTGTATTTGTGCAAATGCGAACGACAAATATCCAAATTGGATTGTTAATTAATTTTATGGTATAATCTCAAAATTATTTAGTATTAGGATTGTCCTATCACAAAAAGAAACTATAAGGATTATGTTGTAAATACAATTAAAGGCCATTTTCAACTGTAAAAAAAGCCGTTTTCTAGCCCAAACTAAAAGCCACAACTAAAATAACAAGTGTGGGTTTCAAACACAACACTAGATATATTAAGAGGAGGCCTAACCAACTAGCCAACCTTTGGATTCGATCAAACGTCCACATTATATGAACATACCCTATTTTAACAATTTTGAAATAAACAAAATGTCGATTGACAAAGCAAGTGGTGAATGTCCATAGCAATAACGTCTTTTTCAACCCACTGCTTCGTTGAAACTCTTCCCCTCTCCATATTGTAATAAGCTTGTGCTGAAAATACCGTCGGTTGACAAACAACATGGTTGTCAAACTGAAAATCAACATCCAAAAAATCAACAAAATGGAACACACATGACAACTAATGCAGATGTCCTACAGAATCAATCAATCATCCGTGGCTCCCTTGACCTAGATGCTTCCCTTCCAAAAATGGGTTAGTGGCCTCATCTTCTTGTGGAGCCCAAATCGTTGGACCGACGTGTCGACAGGACTATAGTCCAATATATACATATATTTTGACTCTTGAGGGGTTTGAATTTCGACACTTACTATTCCAATTGGCAACCATTCGTTGTCCTCCTCACATATTTATAATAATTGTTTTGTTTGGATAAATATCATCTGCAATGTATTTTGCCAAGCTGTAAATCCCATATCTCACTATCACAGATCGATGTTCCCATGCACCAGAAAATGGTAAACACATTCCCACAGGAACAAAGATTGTGATATTGACACTTTGGCCGCAGAATCGACTATCTCACAGTTTACTTATTTTGTGAAGGAATTATATAGAACAAGTTTATCGTCATTGTGACATTTTCGTTTCATAATAAAATGTGTATGTAATTTTCCTTTTACATGACATATTAATAGATTAGGATGCTATGTATGTGACCATGTGGAAGTGAAGTCCGTTTGAAGAAAAATGCTCACCATTTTGTGGTGGTGATGGTTTTGTTTGAGGGAAGTGATTGTCACACACTCTTTTTGCATCTCACATATTCCTCTTTATTTTTCGTTATCAGATTAAATAAATTAAACGAAAACAACAAATACATTTGTGTAAAAGACTAAAATATGTGTTTGTCATTTCCGGCTTAAAAATATATACCCCCATTCCGAACGAAACAAAGTGTGAAATTGACACATTGTCCACACCAAATATCGACTATTCCACGGTTTACTCATTTTGTGTGGGAAGGCAATTTGTGTCACACGCACCAAATTTTCAATTGTAGCCATCCCCATCCACTACCGACACCACTGAGCTAATCCCAGTGGCCTTAAAAGAGACGTAATATCATTTGTACAGATGAGTTAGATGATTTGATTAATGAGGAACTAGAGATGGCATTCCTAGCTCCAACACTGTAAATTATTTTGTGCATTTCCACTAGAATAATGTGTTGATTTAGTACTCCTCAAGTATTATTATCAATAGGTAATACTTGCATTACTTTCAATGCATAAACAATCTTCAATTTGATTTTTTTTTTTTTTTTAATGCGTATGTTCTTTCAAGAGGATTAAAAAATTGGTTTGTTCTGATTATAAAATTTATATGATGAACAGACGTTATTCATAAAAGGTGAAATATGTACATTCCCCTATAAGAGAATGCAAGTATTATCCTTACTAATATTAGTCAGCAGGTGTGGGTCCACAGGGACTGTCCAGAGTCCAAAGAAACAACTGGTGTGGTTCTCTTGTGACCTTTCGAATGTCTGGTATGACTCTTTTGTTCTCATCAAGTGCTTGATGAAATGCATGTTTGACATATCTTTAAAACACTCGACATAATGGGTCGACATTATTCGGCAAGGGGTCTGGACAAAAGTAACCCGGATAACTTGATAGCACTCGTCAATTTTTGACATATATTAGCATGCGAGCAACATAGCTTGGTAGAGGACAACATGCTCATCAGTGCTCAATGAAATGCCCAACTAAAAAAACATTTACTTTTGCACTAGTACCCGAGATTAAAACTTTGAATCCGTCACTGGTTTGAAGTACTTATTGTTTTCGATTACTATATGCATTCGAATATTTTAACAATAATAACATTTTGTATTGTTGAAAACACTGCACAAAATCAAAGACAGGGAACGAGATTACCAAGAAAATTGAAGAACCAAAAAACACAGAGATATCTTGGGTTGAGTCGCGGACAATGTCGCTTTCTTTAAGACGTTTCGCGGCTCTGCCCAAGGTGTGCAAGCAGTCACAAGTG
>VIEB01001830.1:1778-12734 GCA_006547085.1 Malus baccata | reverse complement strand
AAATTCATTCATTTTATTCGTATAGGGTCAAGGAGTATAGTTGTGAAAAATCATTAACATTAGAGTTAAAATAACAGTTAAATCGTGATTTTTTGTTTTATAACCGTCGAAAAGTTTTGTCTCATTACTTTATCTCTGAATGTTGGTTTTTTGTGATTTTTGGCATATGCGATCTCGAAGCATATACAAACAAGTTTGACGGTTGGATCGTTAAAATTAGTTTCATAGAATTCGTATCCCATAAAAACTATAGATTCACTAACACTTAAAGTTTATTTATACTTTCATTAAGTATAACATAAGATTTTGTGGTATCCACTTGTGTAAATATTTTAAATTGACGATCAAATTCATTCATTGTATTCGTATAGGGTCAAGGAGTGTAATTGTAAAAAATCATCAAATTCGGAGTTAAAATAACTGTTAAATCGTGATTTTTTGTTTTATAACCGTCGAAAAGTTTTGTATCATTACTTGATCTCTAAATGTTTGTTTTTTGTGATTTTTGGCGTATCCGATCTCGAAGCATATACAAACAAGTTCGACGGTTGGATCATTAAAATTAGTTTCATAGAATTCGTATCCCATCAAAACGATAGATTCACTAACATTTAGAGTTTATTTATACTTTCATTAAGTATAACATAAGATTTTGTGGTATCCACTTGTGTAAATATTTTAAATTGACGATCAAATTCATTCATTGTATTCGTATAGGGTCAAGGAGTGTAATTGTAAAAAATCATCAAAATCAGAGTTAAAATAACCGTTAAATCGTGATTTTTTGTTTTATAACCGTCGAAAAGTTTTGTATCATTACTTGATCTCTAAATGTTTGTTTTTTGTGATTTTCGGCGTATCCGATCTCAAAGCATATACAAACAAGTTCGACGGTTGGATCATTAAAATTAGTTTCATAGAATTCGTATCCCATAAAAACTATAGATTCACTAACACTTAGAGTTTATTTATACTTTCATTAAGTATAACATAATATTTTGTGGTATACACTTGTGTAAATATTTTAAATTGACGACCAAATTCATTCATTGTATTCGTATAGGGTCAAAGAGTGTAGTTGTAAAAAATCATCAAAATCAGAGTTAAAATAACCGTTAAATCGTGATTTTTTTGTTTTATAACCGTCGAAAAATTTTGTTTCATTACTTGATCTCTGAATGTTTGTTTTTCGTGATTTTGGCGTATGCGATCTGGAAGCATATACAGACAAGTTTGACGGTTGGATCGTTAAAATTAGTTTCATAGAATTCGTATCCCATCAAAACGATAGATTCACTAACACTTAGAGTTTATTTATACTTTCATTAAGTATAACATAATATTTTGTGGTATACACTTGTGTAAATATTTTAAATTGACGACCAAATTCATTCATTGTATTCGTATAGGGTCAAAGAGTGTAGTTGTAAAAAATCATCAAAATCAGAGTTAAAATAACCGTTAAATCGTGATTTTTTTGTTTTATAACCGTCGAAAAGTTTTGTCTCATTACTTGATCTCTGAATGTTTGTTTTTTGTGATTTTTGGCATATGCGATCTCGAAGCATATACAAACAAGTTTGACGATTGGATCGTTGAAATTAGTTTCATAGAATTCGTATCCCATCAAAACGATAGATTCACTAACATTTAAAGTTTATTTATACTGTCATTAAGTATAACATAAGATTTTGTGGTATCCACTTGTGTAAATATTTTAAATTGACGATCAAATTCATTCATTGTATTCGTATAGGGTCAAGGAGTGTAATTGTAAAAAATCATCAAAATCGGAGTTAAAATAACCGTTAAATCGTGATTTTTTTGTTTTATAGCCGTCGAAAAGTTTTGTCTCATTACTTGATCTCTAAATGTTTGTTTTTTGTGATTTTTGGCATATGCGATCTCGAAGCCTATACAAACAAGTTTGACGATTGGATCGTTGAAATTAGTTTCATAGAATTCGTATCCCATCAAAACGATAGATTCACTAACATTTAGAGTTTATTTATACTGTCATTAAGTATAACATAAGATTTTGTGGTATCCACTTGTGTAAATATTTTAAATTGACGATCGAATTCATTCATTGTATTCGTATAGGGTCAAGGAGTGTAATTGTAAAAAATCATCAAAATCGGAGTTAAAATAACCGTTAAATCGTGATTTTTTGTTTTATAACCATCGAAAAGTTTTGTCTCATTACTTGATCTCTAAATGTTTGTTTTTTGTGATTTTTGGCATATGCGATCTCGAAGCCTATACAAACAAGTTTGACGATTGGATCGTTGAAATTAGTTTCATAGAATTCGTATCCCATCAAAACGATAGATTCACTAACATTTAGAGTTTATTTATACTGTCATTAAGTATAACATAAGATTTTGTGGTATCCACTTGTGTAAATATTTTAAATTGACGATCGAATTCATTCATTGTATTCGTATAGGGTCAAGGAGTGTAATTGTAAAAAATCATCAACATTGGAGTTAAAATAACCGTTAAATCGTGATTTTTTGTTTTATAACTGTCGAAAAGTTTTGTCTCATTACGTGATCTCTAAATGTTTGTTTTTTTTTTATTTTTGGCGTATGCGATATCGAAGCATATACAATCAAGTTTCACGGTTGGATCGTTGAAATTAGTTTCATAGACTTCGTATCTCATCAAAACGATAGATTGACTAACACTTAGAGTTTATTTAACTTTTATTAAGTATAACATAAGATTTTGTGGTATCCAATAATGTAAATATTATGCGGCAACACCAAAGTCTTCTACAAAGTACCTAGCCAGACACAACTACTTTATGGGAAACGTTTGTTGTGTATCTAGGGTTTGCAGGGACCTTAGTATTTATACTGGCTAAGGCATAAATGTTCCGTCCATAAAGGGACTACCCATTTCTTTTTTTTTAATCAACAAATTTATTTCAATTTAAGCAACGTTGCTGCTTTGTAAAATATAGTGATTCGTTCTTCAACAGGTATCCTTCGTTATTTTGTGAACATGCCACAAATTTTTTCAAGCTCATCTTCTGATTTAGCAGAGGAGCATTTTACTATGAATTATTTGTATTAGTATTAATTAATATGACTTTTATTATGAATTATTTATATGTAAAATTCAAAGTATAAGACAAAAATTAAGAAAAAAAAAATGTAATAAAATAATAGTTTAATTTGGCATATTGTGTGACAGCCCGTTCCAGAAATAAATTACGGATGGCGTGAAAGGACGATGATGCCCTTGGACGTTGAATTTTTCATGGTAAGTGTGTGTGGTTAAAATTATGGAAGTTGACCAAATAGGTAAGTTCCTATTAATTTGGAACCATTTGCAAGTGAGGAGATAATTGGTTTTGATTGGGTGTACAATTTTGGACCACACAACCCTATCATTTCTCTCTCACTCCCGTACCTTCTCTCTCTCACAGAACTTTCTCTCTCCTCCCTCTCGGTTTCTCTCTCTCCTTCGAACCGTACGGACAAAGAACAAAACCCTTGCAAACTTCGCAGATCGAGGATTATAAAGTCACCATTGTGTTCGTGAGGACCCTATGAGCACATCCATACCCATTTCAGGTAAGAACTCATTTGATATCATGTCGAAATCACGAGCACCGAATTAAGCACTGTTCACGAACTTTTTATTGGTTGGTTTTTAGGACGATCCAAGCTCACAACGAGCTCTAGGAGGTTCCCACAAAGCTCGGAGTGCTTCGTTGCGTCGATTTGGACGTCGGGATCACGAAGTCCCAAGGTGACCGGTTTTTGGGAAATTGCTCCGTCGAGATTCAGACGTTTTTAAAGGTTTTTGAAGGTATGGACTTCTTCCTCTCTTGATTTAGAGCATGTAGGAAGAAATTTAAGTCAAAATGGTGAAGAAATGGCCAAGAAAACCCGAGTTGCAGGTTTACCCAGTTTCCGGCGCCGGTGGCACTGTTTCGGCGTCGCGAGGTTGAAGGTGATGCGCATGGGCGCGCGTAGGTCCGTGCCACCCACGGCGCGTGAGGGTGCGTGCAACACTAAAAAATTATTTTTAAAATTCCTCGACGTTCGTGACGTCGATTAGGTCACTATGGTATATTCATATACCCAATTTGAGCACCGTATGAGAAGTTATTAAGAATTGTTGGTTAGGTGCTTTAAATAACATTTTATAGTTATTTATTTTATAGGTGAAAATGTGAATTGACGATCCGACCGTTGGATCGTCACCAAACTTTGATGCGTCGTAATACATAATATTTGAGGATTATAGGAACTTACGGATTGGGATCCGATTTACGGATCTTCCGAAATTGGAGTTTTAAGTCCATAATATAGAATGTTAACCGTCACTTGGTTTTGATAATTGACGGAGATCCGACCGTTGGATGGTAAGGAAATTTTAGGATGTGGTTCTAGGGATATATTGTGGACCTCTGGAAGTTATGGATTTGAAATCTGAGTTGCAGATCTTCCGGATCGAACTGTGTAGTGACGTGTTTTATATAAGTTATATATATTCTATCGATATGATTTCTGAGATTGGATTTGATTATTGTTTTATGCGCCAATCATCATGACGCCTTGACGTATTGTGCTAGGGAGTTGTAGGGCGAATTCCAGGTGAGTGGGCAGTATTTCTGTTTATACCTATATGCTATTGAAATTCCCAGAAATTGAGTTTTTAATGAAAATATGTTTCTAAAATGCCATGCATGCATAATTTGAATGATATGAATGATATGAGTTATACGAATTGATAATTGATGCATATATATATGTGAATTGGTGTTGTGGACGCACAGGTAAGTACCAGGTGAATTTTATGTTATTCATGTGAATCATTGATGATGTATATTATGTTGATAGCTCATAACCTGCAATCATGGTGTTAGTGCTTATATTATTCACCTCGCACCGCACACTTACCTTGGATCCAAGTAGATGCATGTCGTACAGACCATGAGAGGGTTCCGACATGTCGTACAGACCGTGAGAGGGTTCCGACCGATATGTGACCTTAGATTGTGTACACAGATGATTGATGAGAGAAGCACTATAGCGTATTATTACACCATTCATGTCGTTCAGACTACTTCAGGTAGTTCCGACTTATCTGCAGTGTAGTGCCGTACAGGTCACCGAGCTGACTCCGATTGGATTGGATGTTGAGCTTTTTAATTAACCGTACAGGGCCAACTGCAGGGTCTCCGGTTAATTCATCATTTCACCTGTTACATTGATGCATTATTCATTCTGTTTTTGAAAGTTTTTAACATGGCATACCTTCTGGGTTTTAAGAAAGATTGATGATTTGAGATTTATGAAAAGTATTATGCTAGTATGCTATTTTCTGGGAAAGTATATAGGTTTTACAGTGAGGGGTTAGAAATGTTTTAAATGAAAGGTTTTCGAAAAGCTTTGTTTACTGACCCACTCAATTTTGTTTTGCGCCCCTCCAGGTTCTAGATAGCAGAGCTTTGGTGGCCATGAGGAATCCAACGGTGTTCTGAAAGAATTCACAAAAGTACGACTCACCCTAGGGCGTTTCATCTTAGTAATTGTATTTTTTAAGCTTCCGAATTGTGTAAATGGTTACGTCACTCTCACGTGACGGCCAGCATGCCCTCCTTCGGGACGGGGTGTGTCAGTTGGTATCAGAGCCTAGGTTGCAATTCTGGACACCTCGAGAATTTCCTAGTGTTTTCTGTCAGAACTATACCACCTCGTAGCAAGCCACGTAGTTCGGATGAGCCTAATTTCCCTAATATACTAGTTTGGGGGGAACTTATTGCCATTGTGATTCAGTCTATTATCTAAAGGAGCCTTTGAGACTGGTTATAAGTTAAATTTGAATCACTTTATGTAAATGAAAGACCGGAGGGAGCAGATTGATGACTTAATCATTTGGGAAAAGGCGTTTCGGATTATGCAAAGTCAAGGGAATCTTCTTCCCGACAGGTGGGTCGAGATGACTACCTAGTTTTTGAGTGTTGAATCTGCATTCTGATGGAGATAGGAATGTTACCCGATGTTATCGGAGAGACAGTTGTTTGGAAGTCGTTTAAAGAATTGTTTAAGGAAAAGTTCATTCCTCCGGCATATTATTATAGAAAGTTTACAGACTTGCCTTGTTTCCATTCGGATGTAGTTGCTAATCCGGTCGAGGTGTTATGTCGTCTTTGGTTGGATAATAAGAAGAAGTGGCGTTCTTTGGCGACCACTATCCATTGTACTTTTACCAGGAGTTTACGAGATGTTGTTGAGCATTGAAGACTCTGAGAACATGATCAGCGAGAGTAAAGAGGAATAGGAAAAGAATAAGAATCAGAAGAAAGATGATAAAGTTAAAGATCCGTCATATCAAAGACCTCGGAAGACTCAGAGCTTCAAAAGAAGTGAAACTAAAGCTAATTTTCCCAGCTGAGGTTTTAGTGCCATTGGTCAGAGGCGAGGTGATAGATTTACTAGTGATCCCAAATTTTAGAGACAAGGAGACTCTGGTAGAGGAAATGTATTTTTGTACCGTAGGTATAATATTAGGCACTTTGGAGAGTGTGTGAAGTCGTGAATGTATTCATGTGGTTAGATGAGACATAAAGGTATGAATTGTCCCTGGGATCAGTTGTTACCCAACAGTCTTCCTTGACATATCACTTGGAAAATTTATGAGTAAGTCGTACAGGTCACTATATGTGACTCTGACTTATGTGCTAATATGGATGGTCGAGCTGCAGACTCAGCCGTATAGGTCATTCTAGCTGACTCCGGCTGATATAATTCTTATTAGTAACGATGTTGCCAAAGGAAGTAGTGAATGAGCACGATCGAGGCGTATATATGTATTTTCCCTGTGAGGAGTAAAATGATAATATTGCACCCTTAAGAATTGTTGCTTACTTATCGAGACGACAGTGAGTTATCGTTATTGCGGGCTGCAGACCGTAATTCCCATAACTTATTTGTTGGATTCATTAAGCAAGTAAACAGGTAGGTCATTCTATGTTGGTTATGATTATGCAGGGTGTCCAGTGATGGTGGAAGAAGTAGTTATGCCAGCGAATCGTACACCGCTAGATATTGTGGATTTTGATGTGATTTTAAGCACATATTGGTTACATTATAATCGTGCCAATATGGATTGCTACGGGAAATCAGTTATTTTCCATTATCTTGGATTATCAGAGGTTACTTTTGTGATTAAGCAAAGTGGAGTGAGGCATGTCGTTATTTCTGTTGTGAGAGCAAAGAGATTGTTATCAAAAGGTTGCCAAGGATACCTAGCTCATGTGGTGTTCATTATTGAATTGTCTCCAAGTACAGATTTTATGTTCTAGATTGGTTCCCACAGAGTTAAAGGAATTGAAAATTCAATCACCGAAATTGGTTGATAAAAGTTTCAGTCAACCTAGTACGTTACCTTGGAAAAACCCCAGCTTTGTTTATAAGGAAGAAAGACGGGACCTTAAGAATATATATGGATATTAGGTAATTGAATCGGGTAACGAGTAAGAACCGTTATCCATTGCCGCGCATTGATGATTGTTTGATCAGCTTAGAGGTGCCTATGTGTTTTCTAGGAAAGAGTTGAAGTCTAATATACTCTTAAGTGAAAGTAAAGCATGCTAGTCAGTTTGAGTTGGTGTTAAAATGTTTGAGGGAACCTCGGTTATATGCTAAGTTTAGCAAATGTCAATTTTAGACGAATCAAGTGACATTTTTGGGACATGTTATATCCGCTTAAGGTATTCAAGAGGATTCTTAAGGTAGCAGCGGTTAAGAATTTGGAACAACCACGAACCGTGACTGAGGTTCGGAGTTTTCTTAGCTTAACAGGTTATTACAGATGGTTTGTTAAGGATTTTTCAGTCATTACTTTGCCATTGACGAGATTGACGAGAAAAGAGGTTAAGTGAGAGGGATGATAATTGTGAGCAAAGTTTTTAGCAATTGAAGTATGTCCTCACTCCTACACATGTGTTAACAGTCCCAGATGATAGCGGAAATTATGAGGTCTAGATGATGCCTCTTTGAGTGGTCTTGGATGAGTGTTGATGCAATCGGGTAAGGTGATTGCCTATGCTTCACGGCAATTGAAACCATACGAAATGAATTACCCTACTCATGTTTTGGAGTTAGCAGTTACCACATTTGCTTTGAAGATTTGGAGACATTATCTCTATGGTGAGAAATGTAAGATCTTCACAGATCATAAGAGTCTTCAGTATCTTTTCACTCAGCATGATCTTAATCTTCGTCAGCAAAGATAGATGGAGTTGCTAAGTGATTATGACTGCACCATTGAGTATCATCCGGGTCGTGCAAATGTGGTAGCTGATGCACTAAGTAGAAAACCTCAAGGTCGAATTAATGCCTTGTATGCTTGTTGTGTTCCTTTTCTTGCAGATTTGAGAGCTACTGGAGTAAAGTTGGAAATGGAAGAGCAAAGAGAAGCTTTTCTTGCTAATTTCCAAGTTAGGTCAGTTTTAGTGGATCGTGTACTCGAAGCTCAGTTGGTTGATGAGGAGATTCAAGAATTGATTCAATTGAGAGGTGAAGGGAAAAAGAAAGACCTCAGGATTCGGGAATCAGATGGCATGCTTATGCAAGAGAATATGATGTATGTGCCGAATAACGAGGAACTAAAGAAAGAAATTTTGGATGAAGCACATTGTTCGGCTTATGCGATGCACCCAAGAGGAACCAAGATGTAACATACCATTCGTCCATTTTATTATTGGCCGGGTATGATGAGGGAGATTGCTGAGTACGTAAGTAGGTGTATTGTTTGCCAACAAGTCAAAGCATAAAGGAAGAAGTCTTTTGGTCGGATGCAGCCACTTCCCGTTCCTCAGTGGAAATGGGAAAATATATCTATGGATTTTGTGTATAAGCTTCCCCGTACTTAGAATGGATTCGATGACGTTTGGGTGATTGTAGATCGACTTACCAAGTCAGCTCACTTCATTCCGGTGAGAGAGAAGTACCCTCTGAATAAATTGGCTAAGTTGTTCATCACGAAGATTGTGAAGTGTCATGGGGTTCCAGTGAATATTATTTCTGATCGAGATCCAAGATTTACTTCTAAGTTTTGGATAGCTTTCCAGGAAGCTCTTGGTACGAAATTGCTTTACAGTACTGCTTATCATCCTCAAACAGATGGACAATCAGAGAGGACTATTCAGACGTTGGAGGATATGTTGAGATCTTCAGTGTTGCGGTTTGGTGATTCTTGGCATGATCGCATAGATTTAATGGAATTTTCCTACAACAATAGTTTTCATTCGAGCATCGGTATGTTACCATTTGAGGCACTTTATGGTAGAGCTTGTAGTACGCCATGGTGTTGGTCAGAGGTTGGTGAAAGAATGATAGAGGGCCCAGAGATTGCGGATGTGACTACTCAGAATGTTCAGGTGATTAAGGCTAACCTGAAAGCTGCCCAAGATCGACAAAAGAGTATAGCAGATAGACATGCTACTGATCGAGTTTATGATGTGGGTAATTTGGAGTTCTTAAAGTTGTCACCTTGGAGAGGTGTAGTACGGTTTGGAAAGAGAGGCAAGATAAGTCCTAGATACATCAGGCCGTTGTTGATCACTAAAAGAATCGATGAAGTTGCGTACATGTTTGAGTTGCTTTCAGAATTGGCTAAGGTGTATAACGTATTTTATGTTACGATGCTTTGTCACTATGTAACGGATCCATCACATGTGATTCCAGTTCAGCCTTGGAGGTCAATCCGGACTTGATTGATGATGAGAAACCAGTGATGATTTTGGATTGGAAAGATAAGGTTATGAGGAACAAGGCATTGAGGTTGGTGAAAGTTTTATGGAGGAATCATTCAACGGAAAAAGTTACGTGGGGGACAGAGAATCGGATGAGAGTAATGTATCCCAGATTATTGTATGTTTATTGGTGGATTATGATTATATGAAATTTCGAGGACGAAATTTTATAAGATGGGTAGATTGTGACAGCCCGTTCCAGAAATAAATTATGGATGGTGTGAAAAGACGATGTTGCCCTTGGACGTTGAATTTTTCGTTGTAAGTGTGTATGGTTAAAATTATGGAAGTGGACCAAATAGGTAAGTTCCTATTAATTTGGAACCATTTGCAAGTGAGGAGATAATTGGTTTTGATTGGGTGTACAATTTTGGACCACACAACCCTATCATTTCTCTCTCACTCCCGTACCCTCTCTCTCTCACAGAACTTTCTCTCTCCTCCCTCTCGGTTTCTCTCTCTCCTTCGAACCGTACGGACAAAGAACAAAACCCTTGCAAACTTCGCAGATCGAGGATTATAAAGTCACCATTGTGTTCGTGAGGACCCTACGAGCACATCCATACCCATTTCAGGTAAGAACTCGTTTGATATCACGTCGAAATCACGAGCACCGAATTAAGCACTGTTCACGAACTTTTTATTGGTTGGTTTTTAGGACGATCCAAGCTCACAACGAGCTCTATGAGGTTCCCACGAAGCTCGGAGTGCTTCGTTGCGTCGATTTGGACGTCGGGATCACGAAGTCCCAAGGTGACCGGTTTTTGGGAAATTGCTCCGTCGAGATTCAGACGTTTTTAAAGGTTTTTGAAGGTATGGACTTCTTCCTCTCTTGATTTAGAGCATGTAGGAAGAAATTTGAGTCAAAATGGTGAAGAAATGACCAAGAAAACCCGAGTTGCAGGTTTACCCAGTTTCCGGCGCCCGTGGCACTGTTCCGGTGTCGCGAGGTTGAAGGTGATGTGCGTGGGCGTGCGTAGGTCCGTGCCACCCACGGCGCGTAGGGGCGCGTGCGACGCTAAAAAATTATTTTTAAAATTCCTCGACGTTCGTGACGTCGAGTAGGTCACTGTGGTATATTCATATACCCAATTTGAGCACCGTATGAGAAGTTATTAAGAATTGTTGGTTAGGTGCTTTAAATAACGTTTTATAGTTATTTCGCTTATAGGTGA